>JAJOOR010007340.1:0-62637 GCA_036250505.1 Solanum acaule | reverse complement strand
TGACTTTATTTATCAATGCTACTTAAGTGATTTAGATTGTCAGGAAGTTTGCTTCAAAATAGTTGTTACTATGTAAACATTGCGCTTTTGATTTACTAATTTTCTATTTCTTAATATTTCAGTATTTTCGATGAAAAAATGTTCATATGACTTCTAATAAGCACAGTTGGTATTTATTTAATAGCTAATTTTTATGAGATATATATTTTGATTAATGCAAATAAATTTATATATATATATCAAGTTAACAAGATCTTGTAACTTCAAAATATATTTTAAAAATTTTTTGAGTTCCTTTTTTGAAAGAAAAATAACTCACAACAAATGTGAAAATATGTGAATATATATGATCATTTAAAGTTTATCATTAACAAAATAAATTTTATATTTAGTAATATGGAATAAACATTTTCATCTTGTCCCTACACTAAAGTAAAATCTAATACCTATATAAAAAATAGTAACATAAATTAAAAGTCCTATTTATTTATGTAAGTATAAAATTTATTAGAAATTTATCTATAATTCTTTAGTTGTAACATTATAAATTCTCTTAGTTATTACTAATTATTGCAAATGTTATTCACGCTCTTTTACACTTTTTAGTTATAATATTATGAATTCTCATAGTTATTGCATTAATTATTTCTATCTTTCATCTTTCCTTATATTAACTTTTGACCAATAATTTTTCATATGGTTATTCCTCCCCTATATATGTGATAACACGGTGTTGTTATTTTTCCTTGGACGAATCATGCTTGGTTGAATAAATTGAAAATTGTTTACAAGTGTATGAATTATATCTTTGTTGGGTGTAAGATAAACAGGTGATTATATTTATGATTTCACAGATAGTATATATTTTTTAGTTTTAATTTTTAGTTTTTTCGGTAAAAAAAAGGAAATCTTTCTCAGTTAACTATGAACATTCAAATAACTATCTTTGATTTATGTACACAGTCAATCGAAAAGTCAAATATGAGAGCCAACAAAATGAACGTCATCTATTATGATATAAGTTATAAAATAAAAATTACAAAAATAGTTCTAAAAAATAAAATGTAGTTGTTCTCCACATGTTCATACGACATCCAAACATATTAAGTGGAATACTTGTACAAAACACATCTGGATAGATGACAAGAGAAATACACAACAAATATCATCTTTAAGGTAATATTAGTGAGATACGACTAATTACATGATTGAACCTTCTCAAATAGAAATAAGTATATACATTACTATATTTAACTAATAAAACTTTTCATTGACCATCTTCATAGGTTCATGTGAATAAGAGATATATATGATGATCTACTTTGAACAATCACAAAAGAATCTGCAATATTATTTTGTGCAAAGCGTATTATTCAAATCTTCGCTTAAATTTTTTGAATTGATAATCACGTGCAACGCACTTGTCGAAAAACTAGTGTAATTAAATGTTTCAATAAGCTTATGGGTGTTAGTATTTACTGATTTTATTGCTGATTTGAAGTGGGTTCATTTAATAGTTGAGTTTTAATTGATGAATTGTAGTTGCAAATACTATTCTAGTTTAGCATTCTAAGCTTGTTTGAGAAAAACGTAATAAAGTTAAAACTATTAGTTGATGATTGTAGTGATTGGGTTATTGTAGACTTACCTTGAGAAACTGGGTCTAAATGCAATCCTACTAATCTAGCTTGAAAAAGTAGATTGATTGAGGTATTGGGTTGTTTATATGTGTTGAGCTTGTCGAGGTTCGAAAGATCTCGCTTGATTCGTGATAATTGATTGAGAAATGACTAATGATCCAAAAGCCTAGCCTACCCACTAAGATTCAACGACTTCTAGTAAATAATAATCACCCATTTTACGAAATTGGCATTCAGTTGATAACACTCCCAAGAAATCCCCTCTACTTGTTTACTCCCGTTTGTTCGTAGTTGTTAATTGTTCTCTCAAATCACCCCATTCAATTTATTTTATTGCTTCGCAAATGTCTACATCTACAAACAAATAGAACACCATTTTACTTCGCAATCGAATTCTTTACCATATCACTCCCTGTGGGATCAACCCCAACTCGTAGTTGGGTTTATCTTGTTAGGGACCGCCTACACTTAGAATTGGATGAAGTGTAGTCCAGCGTTATCATACATCATATGAGGATTTAATGACTTTGCATGGAGATTCTGATAATGGCGATCCTAAAAGATCAACTAATTTTCTCCAACTAGGAATTTGGAGGATCCAAAATTTAACTTTACGCTTGATATGATTTTTTCAGCAATAGAAAAGAATTCAAGTGAGCAGTTAAGTTACATGTTGTGTTACAAAAAAAAGACATCAAGTTTAATAAGAAAGAGAGTACAAAGTCAAAGGCAATTTGTAAGGTGTCAAGTTGCAAATGGTTCATATTTGCATCAAAGTCTAATCACGATGAACCTTTAAAAGATCAAGACAATTGGCCCTGACCATTCTTGTGGCAAACAAAGAGACAACAAGACTATTGACTCTGCAGTTTTAGCTAAGAAGTATGTTGAAGAATTTAGAATAAATCCCGATTGAGGAGTAAAAGAATTCCAAATTCAAGTGATGAGGACACATAATTGTACTATTACTCGAACCCAAGCCTATATGGCAAAGAGGAAGACATAAGATCTAATTATAGGAACTAAAGAAGAGCAGTTCGATATGTTATGGGATTACTATGCTTAGCTAATTATGGAGGAGTAATATAGAGACTACGTGTATTTTGAAGCTAGATGAAAATAAAAAAACAATGGTCAATGGTACAAAAAGATTTTTGAGACTATATATGTTTTACAACTTGCAAATAGGGTTTTTTAGCGGGATGTCGACCTATAATAATGGTTGATGGATGTCATTTGAAAGGGCACCAAAAGGGGAGTCAACTATTTACAGTAGTAGGCATTGATGGAAATAACAACATATATACTATTGCATTCGCAATTGTAGAAGGTGAACTAAAGGAAACATGGAAGTGGTTTCTAACACTTCTTGATAAGGACCGAGGAATATCACTAAACCCTTTTGCATGGACTTTCATTTCTGATAAACAAAAGAGTTTAATTCCAATATTTGATGAGATAATGCTAGATGTTGCACACAGATTTAGAGTGAGACATCTACACAACAGTTTCAAAACTGAAGGTTTTGGAGGAGGACAAGCACTAAATGATATCCTATGGAATGCTGCTAGGGCAACTACAAAACCTGAATTCTCCAAGTATTTGAAAGTGATGAAAAAAATAGATTCAAAAGACCCTAAATACTTTATTAATAAACCACCCAGTCACTGTTCAAGGGATTGTTTCTCTTCTTTTTCAAAATGTGATGTGTTAATAAATAATTTGTGCTAGTCATTTAATAGTGTACTTCTACATGTAAGAGACAAGTATATTTGGACAATGATTGAATAAATTAGGATCTATCTGTTGTCTAGAATTCTAAAGAACAGAGATAAAATGATGAAGTATTGCAAGAGAATCTTCCGAAAAATCGTGTTGAAACTAGAAAAAAAGTAAGGCTAAAGCGGCTGAATGTATTGCCAGTAATCAAAATTACGAAATCTGTCAAAGAAGCCAAACATGGGTCGGCAGAAGATCTAAATTGCCAAAATCGACGCCAAGAGAATCACCTCCAAGTCATATTCTCTAAACGTTGTTCAGGACTTTTGAAGAAAGCTAGTGAACTATGTACACTATGTGGGATTGAAATTGCCATAATAGTTTTCTCCCCTGCGAGAAAAGCTTACTCCTTTGGCCACACTAATATTGAGTCCATTATCGATAGGTTTCTTTCACGAAATCCTCATCCAATCTCCAATAATGCACCTCATCTTTTTGAGTCTCATAATAAACATGTAAATGTTTGTGAGCTCAACTTGCAACTCACTCAAATTCAAGATGAAGTTGAAGTTGAGAAGAAAAAGAGTGAAACATTTGACCAGATATTGGTGGGAAGCCTAGGTGATGTTCTTAGCTGAGAATGATGTTGGGACTTTTAGTAATTATGACTTCAAGCCTGTTATGGATGCTACAAATTATCCTCATAACCATACTTTTGGTTTTGATCTTCATGGGTCTATTAATTCTTTTTCCTCATCTTTTGGTTAAATTAATCTAGCCATAATCTCCTTTGTTGTGTTATTTAATATATATGTTACATTATAAAAATGACATAAATACAGTGCTACCTTCTTCGTTTCTATCATGTTACTATTTAAGAAGACCGATTTTAAAACATACACAACGATAATATAGAGATTTTTTCAGCTAATTAGTTCCATTTTTTCTAAATTACTTTTGAGATACTGCAAGCCAAAGGTGAAGTTGATTGTGAATGTGAAATGTCAATAATGTAGATGGAGGTGGTATGCTTCCCATTTTCCTTAAAACTACATAATTTGTATTTAAAAAAAACAACAAAACAGTAACAAAAATAAAATAAAATTGAATAGGATAAAAGTTAAGCTCACTGAATTTATATTATGTTTTTAGGAAAATTATATTATCTACAATGTATTCGAGATAACGAAATACATCCTCGCAGAACAGTGGTAACACAAACGACAGTGAACAGTGAACTCACTCAACAATGTTAAATTACATGACTTTTTTTAAAGTGCAAGAAGAATAGTAGAAGATCCAAAAAAATTGTATATTAAAAAAATGAGAGAAATTTCCTCTATTTATACCCAAATAAAGATAGTAGAACATGTGTTATTGTGTATTATAATCAGAAATATCACAACTTTTAGGAAAAGTCACAACCACCCTTCAATATAAAAATATTCTATTCAAATTACATTGTTTTAAGAAAAAAAACTTTGTTTCTTATTTACAAATTTCAATATCCAACAATAATCACCTTATCAAGCTTTGCAAAGACTCTTTTGTTACATATCTCACTGGCCTATAATTAATAATTACAAAAGTTTTACTCTTTTTTAACCCTATCTTCTACCCGGTAGTAACATTTGTTCTTAGAAATATCTTGGCTTCTCAAGAATTTCTATTGTGAGTTTAGATAAGGTGTACGTGTAAACAAACTATACAAAAGAGATGATTAAAAGATTTGAAGAAATCGTTAATTAAGTGAGGTGACACATCTAATCAAGATCATAGATATATACAAATATTAACATCTTGAATAACGAATACTAACAAAACTTACTTATATTTATTAGTAGACTTAAACAATTTACATAAATAGATAAAGAGACAAATCACACCACATGTATCAAAAGGTACTATTCAGAAATCCAATTTCCTTGAAAAACCACAATGACCAGTTTAGATCCAAAGGTAATACTGGAAACACCAGATTTACTTTGCTCAACACAATCATTTTTCTGTGTCTTTGATACGATTTTAAAATCATGAACGGGGAATAATAATCTTTACTTGTCATTTGTATTAACACTGCTTGTCTTTTCTAGTAAGTTGTTGAAGATGTCGAACATGCTTCTTTCCTACCCTATGTGCCTCCATCGCCTTTTCACAGAAGGTCCCTATTTTGCATGTCTCACACCAAAATGTGAACTCCCTATTGTTTTTCTTTTCATGAGCTGCATTGCTATCTATCAACAAGGATGGTGGATCATTAACGTTTGGAGTTGATATTAGATCATCGTATGGATGCTCCACAGGCTGGATGAATTTTGATTTCTTTGGAAAAAGACCAATGCTCCAGTTTTTGTTCTCCTCCTTGCGTTTGTGTTTTTTCCCTTGGAAGTGGGCATTCAGGCAATCTTGATCTGTAGTACTTACCTGACAAAGTTCACAATTCCACTCTGTAACATTTTTCACTAGAGCACTGCTTAATGAAGGCTTATCATCAACCTCTTCAATTAGAGTTATAGCTTTCCGTTTTACTCCAGAGAAGGTCGTGTCAGGCTTAGCCTGTATCAACACCAAAAGAAGCACTTCTTAGAAATTTAAACATTGACGAATTCATAAACATTAAATGAATGTATAAAAGCAATAGTAGCTTCTACTTAAGCAGGGAACAACGGCCTGGGGAGAACATGTTTTGGAGCACATTAAAATGGAAACATCATCGGACCTGATTCTGCTCAACCTGGCCAATACTCAGTTGTATAAGAATGAATGTCGTTGCCATTGGTAACATTTCATTTCTGACTGTTATCTACTACATGAAATTATTTCCTAGGTTTGGTTGCTTAATTTAGAGGTGACTTACCTTGTAATGATATAAACAAATATAAATAACATTCTGGTTATGTAAACTAGTCACCAGAAAACCACATACATGACTAGACGGAATACCTAAAGGAAAAAAATTAGGGAATCTAGGCCTTTTTTTGAGAATCAAAACAAATACGATGACACAACAATATCCTGAACAGGTTTTGGTAATGATAACATGGACCAGGTTCTCAAGAGAAGAAGAATGAACAGAGAAAGACGCGGAGAACTAGGAGGTTCTATTTAAGGAGAACATTAGATAATGTACTCCTTGTAGGACTGAACTTTCTGAAGCAAGGTGTTTGGTTAGTTCAACATAGAATCT
This sequence comes from Solanum acaule, assembly GCA_036250505.1. Taxonomy (NCBI): domain Eukaryota; kingdom Viridiplantae; phylum Streptophyta; class Magnoliopsida; order Solanales; family Solanaceae; genus Solanum; species Solanum acaule. The sequence goes on along the minus strand of JAJOOR010007340.1, from coordinate 56,091 downwards.
TTGATGAGCGGTAATTATTCTAAGTGTGAAGCTGAGCTTGTGAGGTTTGTAGCAAGAAGTGAATTTGTCTTCTTGGAGAATTTTTAACAAGAAATGGGTTTGACTTCGTGGAGATCAAAGTTAGCAGTCATAGTTAATCAGTTGAGGTACTAGAGTTAGTCCCTTTGATTATTGAGTTGTAATCTAAAGTCTCTCTTTGAAGTTAGTGAGAAGTTGTTGAAATCCTACACGTTGTAGGTCGTGGTTAGCAAGGAGGCTTTCCACGATAAATCTCTTTGTCATTCTTTTTTGTTATTATTTTCGCTATTACTGCAAAAACCTAGTTCTTGTATTTGTTAGCTTGTTACAGTTTCTTCAATTGGTCTAAGAGCATGTCTTTTCACTTAAAAGGTTGAAACCTTGTAAATGATCAATGGTTGCACCACCTACTGCACATGAAGGAGCGTCATGGACAATAACACCACTATTCAGTGGAAAATCTTATGGATGGTGGAAGAACATGTGGTAAAACTCAAGTCCAAGGAGAGAAAGGAATGTGATGTTGCTGACAAATTGGCAATTCATAACAATGCAAAGCCTAAGAAAATCTTGATATGTGGAATAGTTCCAAATGAGTATAATAGAATTTTAGCATGTTCAGATGCTAAAGTGAGATGGGAGACACCGCAAACAGCTCATGAGGGGACAAGTCAGGTAAATAAATTCATAATTGATAATCTGAATAGGCAGTATGAGTTGTCCAGAATGATGGAAGGAAAAATAATTCAAAACATGCATACTCGATTCACTGACATCATTAATGAAATCTACTCACTAGAAAAGATAATACCCACTAAAAAGGTTGTCAGAAAACTTCTGAATGTTGTCCCTGAATCATTGGAAAGCAAAGTTGAAGCAATTACTGAAGGACATGACCTAGAAACTATGATGATGGATGATCTTTCTGGAAATTTCATGACCTATGAGATGAAAAATAATCAATAAAAGGAAATAGGAGACAAAAGGAAAGATAAGAACCTAGTCCTTAAAGCAACACAAAAGGATGATTTCAAGGAAGAAAATATTGCTTTAATGATGAAGAGGTTTGAAAGAATGTTGAAAAGAGGACAAGAAAGTCAAATGAGAAACCCTCAGAAGATGACCGACAAAGACATCAGAAAACAATTATGCCACAAATGCAGAAGCCTAGATCATTTCATCAAATTTTATCCCTTGTGGACTCTGGAATACAAAAGGAACAAACCAGAAAAGGAAAAAGTGATCAGGAACAATCAGTACAGTCCTTCAAATCATAAACTAAGCAATCAATAGGCTAATTTATCTATGAAAAATGATTTTGCGGCAACGGGAAATTCATCTGGTAAAGAATCTGATGAGGGAGGACTTGGAAACCAATCCTTACTTGCAATGGAAGAAATAGGGAAGTATGACTTTCTTGCGCTGATGGCAATAACAGAGTGAGATGATGAAGAGAACATATGTCAGTCCAAAGAAACAATCATGACACTAATGGCCAAACTCAAAAGAAGATGAAGATGATAAGATGTCCAAGGTAAATTTCGTCAAATAAAAGAAAATCTTCATCTTTATTGAAAGAAGAAAATAGAATCTTTATTTTGTACCCTCATAGATGCATATCACTCAACATGTGCTAAAATGGAGAAAATGTAAAAAAAAACTATGCATATCTAAGAGCAGAAAATGAGAATCTTAATCAACATCTTCTTGAAAAAATAATTAATGATATCAAATCCTCTAGGAAAGAGAAAAATATTTAAAACAAATTTTGCATGGCTCTGGAGGATAATGTAAAAGTCTGAAGTAACAATGTGCATTCCATGACTAAAAGGAATGAAGTTCTCGTTGAGAAACTTCAAAAGACAAAAATGGAATTATAACAAAATATGAGATGGACAAAATCCTCAATATTGCTTGATAATATCGAAAAAGTCAATCATCAACTAGACATAATCTTCAAAATTTGAACCCATACAAATTTAATCCTAAATCCTTCATTGAGGAATACATGTTTCCAACAACCAGAGATTATAAGGTTACTTGGTATTCATCAAGATTGTTGTTTGTGCACGAGAAACTAGACACAGATGAAAGTAAATAGAAAATAGATTAGTGATGCATCATCAACTTAACTTTGAATTGAATAAATAACAGACTTGAACATTCTAACCCACTCCATCCATCCACATAAACAGAGTGAAACAAATGCAAAAATCTACTTTAAAAACATTATTTTTTCATAATAGCAGTAATATCACTAGTTTCAAACCTTTTCACTACTTTATTTGATTTCAATGTAACAACTATTGTAAAGATTTTAAAGTTCAAAACTAATATAGTCATTATTCTAAAGATTTTCTAACTGCTTTTGCATGAGTCGACATCTATTAGAAACAACTTCTTTATTTCCCACGTAGGTAAGATCAGGATGGACCTAGTAAGGGCTAAAGGGTCCATGAAAACAAATTACATTGGTAAAATTAGTTTTTATGTATATAAAATAGATGTTGATCCCCCCCCCAGACTTCTTCGAGTGTTTATCTCTTTAAATTTTGAACCCCTTCATATCCGTCACTGAATAAGGTCACCTTCCCCAAACCCCACATGTGAAATTATATTGGATATATATGTTCATACTTCAATTTACAGGAAAAAAAAACTTGAAAGAGGCAATGCACATAATTGTGGTTAATAATTTTAACCACTCAAAAAGCAAGAAAGACAGCATGTTAAGTGAATGACATAGAGACCTGCCCGTGCAGTAATTCCCTCTGACAAACTAACTATACTGATTGATAAAACAAATTTATCTACTTAGAAAATCAGCAATTTTAAGAGTTAATTAATATGGACAACAATAAAGAGGAACACGAACCAGCAAGATTTTGCTAATGCTAGGAGATGCACTTGAAAAATCTCTGCCTTTGGGCTTTGATTCAATGTTGAAATATTTGGTTCCACAGCATGGTACCAAAAAGGCACCTCTGAGTCCTTGTCATGCCTAGACACAACAGAGACACCCATTCCCATTCCCATCTTGTCGTTAAACAACATGGCGCCAACTTGATTCTTGAAGAACGAAGAAAATCTATCTCCTCCAAACATTGTTATTTCTCTTTCCATCATAAGCTCTTTCCTTACTTCCAATTCCAACATCTGCTTTCGAGCAACCTCTTCTGCAATGATCTCTTTCCTGATACGCTCCTTATCAAACTCATTCCTTAGTGCCTCAACCACATTGCTACTACGGTTCAATGACTCAAGCTCTACCAAACTAACTAAAACAAAAAGGATGGTATATAAATACTCTTTTACACACAATGAAACAAGTTGACTTTTTCAAGAAAAACCTGCAGGGATGATCAGTTGAGTGGAACCTAAAATCTGATCAGAGAATGGATACTCCAACACCATAGCTACAACTCCAAAAGTTTTAGGGGCACCTCTGCAAAAGTTTTTTGATATTAAAATCAAATTAAATATTTCTAACAAACATTCTTATATTCTTTAAATAGATTAAAACCTTTTTTAAAGTTTCAATTTTATGCCCAAACATAGTTGGATCTGACATTTTAGAAAAAGATAAGTCAAACAAAGTTGCAATTTTTTACCTTAGATTTGTTGCTATTGCTTTGGACAAAGTGGCCGTCAGTAGCATGTTTATTCAATCTAGTTCATGTTGTGGCCTTTTGTCATATTTGTCTCAAAAAATTATGTAACTCTTTATTAAATTCTTTTGTCTTTCTTCTGATTAGTTTAGGTCAAGCATATCATAAATTCTATGTAATAATGTTGTTTTGACCAAAACATGTCATTATGGACACGTGTCATGAAGCCTCTTGATAAATGATTTTCAAAGTTTGAATTTATGATTTTCATATTTCTTTTTCGCTCTTTTGTTTTCTATTCCCTAATTTGCCTAAATTACCAATGGTCTATGAGGTATGTTATCTAAAATATTTTCAATATCTTCATGTCATTGGAACCATATATGTCATGCCGTGTTGAAATTAAAATTGATTGTCGCAAAAAAATGTAACATCTCGGATAATGTTTTAGCTAAGATTCGAACCATCGTTCGTTGTGAGTAGGATTTTACTGAGGAATTTAAATTTTTGTAAGTGTTAAGCTCACTAGATATAGTACCTTGAGTTCCAAAAAGAATTAAAGGGAATTCGTTCATGTCATTCCTAAGTTCTTCTAAGATTTGGGTCAACTTCAAACGACCATAACTCTCAGTACATTATGAGTTATGTGTTCCATGAGATGGAAAATGGAAGGTCTTTGAATTATCTTTCCAACTCCACTGAGTTTGCTAAGTTTCGAGGTCGGATGAGCAAGATATGCCCTTTTGAAGTCAGTCTATCTAGTTAAGGGAAGTTACCCGAAAATAGTGAGGGGTATTTTGGTCTTTTCCTTACCAAATCATATTTAATTCATTTTTAACAAGGTTTTAAGGGTCTAATCCTATTCGGTTAAGTTTTATAAATCTAATATACGCCTAGGGTTTTACTTGAGAGTTCAAGAAGAGAAAAGAGGAGAAAAGAGGAAAGGATCAAGGTGTTCGTCAAGGTTCTTGAGTTTTGTTGCGGATTTTCGCCATGGGTTTGATCCCTAAGAGGTTTGTAAGTTTCCATAGTGTTGGGTTTGTTCACCCAAACGCCAAACATGATTTTCATATTCGAATTCGTCCATAAAGATTGAAAGATTTAAGTTCTTGATAAGTGTTCTTGAAGTTTCATTCTTAAGCTTGTTTAGTTGGGGTTTAGATGATTTCTTGAGATGAAAATGAGTATTTTGAGGGCTTTATTAAGTATATTATTATGTACTTCTGTTGAGAAATCAAATCCAGGTGATTGGGGAAGAAACTGTTTGAATCTAGGCGAACAAGGGTGAGAAAACGAGCAAAGAAAGTAGTCAGGGTTTTCTGGGTTGGGGCCTGGCGCCCTACTCCAGCCAGTGCGCCCCAACCACACCTCTCTAGGTAGAGGGCTTGTGCCGTGCGCCAAGGTCGCCAACCACACCCATTCTCCATCGTTTTGTCCGTCTGAGTTCTTTCGAAGGGTACCCTTACTCCCCTTTGATTCTAAACACTCTAAAGTACTTCTAAATACCTAGAAATCATTCATAACATGATTCATAACCTTGAGTTCATAATTCAAATTCAAGTTAGAGTTAAGAGTTGAGTCTTGAGTGTTCTTTCGAACATTTTGAGAAAGTCCCTTTGAGTCTTTTGAGGAGTCTTCTACAAATTCAAATAACTTGTTTCAAAACTCGAGTAAGTGAGCATACGAATGAGGAGAATGTATTCATGAGTCTATTTTATCATCGCAAGATCCTTCATATCATGAACCATAACTCTTGAATTCATAATTCAAATTCAAGACAGAGTTAAGAGTAGAGTTCATGAAAGACTTTGAGTTCAATTGTGAATCCTTTGAGATCAACTATCGATTTTGAGTTAAGTTTTGTGGAAGTAAGTATGAAAATGAAAATATTCGTATACATGAGTTCCATATCATTATTCATAACCTTGATGTCGATTCGTTCATGCCCAGTAATTCCGTATGAAATCTGAAAGTCGAGTATCTTTGAGAGAAGTAGTATCTTCAAGTTCTAAGTCTTGAGTATTGATTTCCTAATCCCTTTTGAGATTTTATTCCTAATCATGGAACTATTACATATTACCTATTGAGTCGTTGAGTGGAGTTGTTCATGCCCATAATTCCGCATGAGCCCTATAAGTCTAGCAATCTAGAGATGAGAAATATCTTCGAGTCCTTGAGTTGAGTAGTTCATGCCCATAATTCCGCATGAACCCTCTAAGTCGAGCATTCTTGAAACAAGTATTACCATTGAAGTTCTTGAGTTTTGAGTTATTGAGTCTCGAGTATTGAGTTCTAGTTATGGTTATTGAAAACCTTGAATTGAGTCGTTCACGTTCATAATTCGACATGAACCTTATTCTTAGAAGATTTTTACAAATTTTTCTAAAATTGTTTTAAGAATTGAGCACTTGAGTTGAGAAAGAGTAGAGTTGATTTCATTTTCTTTAAAATGATTTATGGGAACTAAGTATTCCCAAGAGTAAATGTTTTCACATTTAAAAGAAAAGGAAACACCGATTTCCAAGAGAGCTTTTGAGCTAGTTTTGAGTAATAATCTCAAACCATAAAAATAGTTTAGTTTTTAAACATATGAGCTGAGTATATTTTGGGAGTAGTATTAAGTACCGATATGGGGACGAGTTCATAATAACTCAAGTCTCCGTAAACCATGTAGCCATTGTGGGTAGAAAGGGTCATAGTTTTTAGATGATTTCTTAATGCTTTTTTAGAACAGACTAGTGGTTCCACTTAGTTGAGAGGTTCTATACCCCATCAAAGTATAAGACAGTTCTGGTAGCGTGGGTGAGACGTTCATCACATAGCTCATAGTGATGGTTGTCGTGTACAGAAACTCCCACAACAGATATGTTGTATTCTTATATACACAGAGTTTACTTTGTCTTTTCATATACAAGTAGATTTTATCTTGTATGCTTGCATAGAAACTGAGTTACTATTGAATTTTTCAATACATTGAGTTGCTTTCTACTGTTTTAAAAGCTTTCCATATATTGCATCTGTATTGTTGCGTTATATCGCATTGAGTATCCAGAGTTGAGTATCCAGAGTTGATTATTCACAGTTGAGTATCCAGAGTTGAGTATTCAGAGTTGAGTATCCAGAGTTGAGTACATAGACTCGAGTATCCTAGTATTGAGTCGAGCTTATTTTTTCTTAGTTGAATTGAACTATGTTTTTCTGGGTTGAGTGAGTTGAGAAGACGTAAGTATGTTTCTATCCCACCAGTTCAAGCTTATGTTTATGCTTTAGAATTCCCCTTACATGCTCGTACATTCCATGTACTGAAACATTTGGCATGTATCATGAAAATCCAGATATAGGTATTCAGGGTCATCAACATGAGCTTCGTTGATACCACATGGAGTTCGAGTTAGCTATGGTGAGCCTTCTTGCTTCCGGAGGATTTCATTTAATTTTCAATTTTGCCAGGATGTCATAGGGTTTGTCCCGATGTAACACCCCAAAATTTTTTTAAGCTAAGGCTCGAACCATCCTTCGTAGTCAGTATGTTTTTACCAAGAAATTTAAATTTTTCCTGAGTGTTACGGTCACTAGATGTAGCACCTTGTGTTCCAAAAAGAACTAGAGAGAATTCATTGAAGTCATTCCTAAGTTTTTCTAAGATTTGGGTCAACTTCAAATGACCATAACTTTCAGTATAAGATGAGTTCGGGGTTCCATAAGATGGAAAATTAAAGGTCTTTGAATTATCTTTCCAAATCCATTGAGTTTGCTAATTTTTAAGCTCGTATGAGCGAGATATGCCCATTTGATGTCGGGCTATCCAAATAAAGAAAGTTACCCAAAAATAGGAAGGGATATTTTGATCTTTTCCTTACCCAATCAGATTTAATTCATTTTTGGTAAAGTTTTAAGGGCCTAATCCTATTTGGTTCAGTTTTATAAACCTAATATATGCCTAGGGTTTTAGTTGAGAGTTCAAGAAGAGAAAAGAGGAAAGGATTAAAGCGTTTGTCAAGGTTCTTCAGTTTTTTTGTGGATATTATCGATGGGTTTAATCCATAAGAGGTATGTAAGTTTCCATATTGTTGGGTTCGCTAACCCAGATGCAAAACATGATTTTTGATGAGTCAACAAATTGGACTCGTTTTGGTCTATATTTTGATAGGATTAGTGTCCTCAAATGCATATTTTGTAAAAACCCTTAAGTTTCAGGTATTTTGATTTTGATGGAAAGCATGGACGCTACTTAGCAAAATTGAACAAAGGCAACTGAAAAGAACGAAGAAATGAAGATCTGCGGATTGCCGAACCCATTTGGCGAATCGCCAAAAGATCTTAGTCTCGCCTTTTGTTTCAGTTTGCTGAGCACTGAACGAAAAGATAAAATCGGCGGTGAAAAGAAGTCGTCAGCATGTTGCCGAACATTTCCACGAAGTAGTACTATGTTGCCCAATGATCCAAAACACAACGATGCTGAAGGTTAGAGCAAAATGGCGATGAAACCTACCGAAAGGCGGATCGCTGAGTTGATCGACGATCTCGACTAACAACACCGAATGATCCGCTGCAACACACATTTTTTAAAACTATAAATACTCGTTGAGAGTTGTAGCTTAGTATCAGATTTTTAATATGGAGTTTTTAACATAGACTTTTGAGTTCTAAGTTTGGAGACGGTTTTTAAGAACTTGAAGATTCAAAGGGTTTCAACTCAAAGATTTTGGACTTGGGTCTTGAGTATTCTTCACTTTTTACTTGTTTTAAGACTTAAATCGTCATACCCATTTGAATGCAAACTCATTTTGGTATAAATTTCTATCTGTTTTACAAGTCTAGCTAAAACCCCAACTCTTGGGTTGTTATTTTGTGAGTATGGGTTATATTATCTGTTGGGTCTTGCTTGTTGATGATTTATCTGTTATTTATATGTGATTTCATTTAGTAATTGTGGTGGAACTTAATGAAATTGTAGTTGCAAATACGATTTGACCTCTGTGTTTTCGGCTTGCGAGAGAGAGAGGTCGTAAAACTAAGACTACTAAATTGATGGCCGGTGGGAGTGGGTCGACATGAGGTTCAGCTAGAGAGAGTGAACCCTAGACCTTCTCCCACACACTTAGCTCGAGAGAGTGAGTGGGCTCAGGCGAAGGCTGTTCTTCACGCGACAAGTGGGTATCCGAGAGGAACTTATTTGATTCGGGGTAAGTTGCTCCGTAGAGAATTTACCCCATTATAGTCTAGCCTAGTCACAAATATTCAGCAAATTTATTATCAAAAACATGTACCCAATAGTTTAGTTTATCCCGTATTCCTATCACATCCCAAACACCCCATCTCGTTGATTAGCACTCTTTGCATTTTTGTTGTTTTTGCTTATTTGTGAAAAAAAAACCCATTATTAATTGACACTTTTATGTCACCCCTTAGATTTTGTATGTTTGTATTTGACAATGTTTCCAGCTATGACTAATTACAACTTCATTTTATTTTTCTACTAATTCTCAAAACCACTCCCTGTGGGAACGATCCCAACCGTTGGTTGGGTTATTATACTATTGTACAATCGTAGACATTTGCATTGGAAGTTATGTCTTGATTACTCAAAAATCAAAATGGCGCCGCTGCCAGGGAGTGGTGTTATTTGAGAATTCTTAGATTAGTAGAATTTTTGTTCTTCTTAATCGTAGTTTACTTACTTAATTTTTATTCTTGTCTTGTTTCCTTGTGTGAATATTTCAGAAAGCATAAGTGTTAACGGTAGCAACAGTAGCCAGGTGGGCCACCAAGACAACATCGGAAATCTCAATTATGTCCAACAGCCCAACATTAATGACCCCTATCTCGTGGGAGGTATTGGGGCCATCTGTTTACCTCCAGCTGAGGGAAATGCATTATTCCATATAACGAGCGCTATGTTGCAACTCTTGCAACTTAAGGGACTTTTCAGTGGATTGATTTATGAGAATCCTCACGAACAGCTATAAAACTTTGTGGATGTGTGCGGACCATTCTCTTTAAAAAATATCTCTCAAGAGTCAGTTCTGTTAAGGCTATTCCCTTTCTCGTTGATGGGAGAGGCATGCAAGTGGCTGGCAGAGTTTCCTCGCGGATCCATCACTTCTTGGGAGGAATCAGTAACCGCATTTAATGTACAATTTTTCCCTCCTTCGAAGATGATGACTCTTCAGGAGAGTATCCAAAGCATTAAGCATTTGGAGGGCTAGCCAATCCATGAGACTTGGCTGCGATTTAAAAAGTTGGTGCTACAATGCCCGACTCATGGTCTGCTCGACAATGCTTGCTACAGTACTTTTAATGAAGCCTGGATTCGGTAAACAAAGGTGTCGATGATCAACCTTCACTTGGAGGCTTGATGCAACAACCGTATGCAGTAGCAGCCCAACTCTTAGATGACATGACGACCATCAATAGGGCCATGGTACACCCATGAAGACCAAGTCTCCCATCTCATATTCAAGCTATCCAAGGAGCAGATCCAAAAATATAATGAGAGAGACCAAAACATGGCCAAGATCATGACACAACTTGATAATTTATCTAAAAATGTCATGAGGGCTGGTGCCCGTGGTGTCAATGTTATGGGGATCAGGTGTGCAAATCCTGAGGAGGTGAAATTTTAAACCTTGTATAATGAGGAACTAAATTTCCTAGCCAACCAAGGCGTGGTTATTGTTCAAACTACCCAAGACAGGGTGATAACCAAGGTTGGGCTAAAGATGAAGGATTGAAGGATCGTGAATGGAGAGACCAAAATCCTAATTGGAAGGATGGGAAGAAGGACATATATGTGCCTCCCCACGAGCGCCAAAATAAAAGAATTCAAAGGGTGGTAGATCTGAGGATATGTTTTCTCGTATCCTAAATAAAGTGGAAGGGTCAGACAAGATCTTGAAAGAGATGAAAGAGGATGTGTCGACCCTTAGCCAAACTGTTACCTCCCATTCAGTATCAATCAAGCAGCTGGAGACCCAAATGGATCAAATGTCGTCTCACCTAAATCCGAGACAGAAAGGGGGTTTTCATAGTGACACTATGGTCAATCCCAAAAATGAGGTTTGAAGGTGAACTTGCGTCGTGCCACGACGTTAACTAAGGCGTTGTTTGGGAGGCAACCCAAATTCATTTATTGCTTTCTTTTGCTTTGATAAAATAATGGTGTGTTGATTGTGCAGATGGAAGTGTGGAGAGTAAACGAAAAGTTCAGATTGGCGAGTTACAGGTCCATTCCGCAAAATTGCTGAAGAGTTCGGCAACCCTGAACCACACCGCCGTTAGACTGAAGACAAATTTACAAGTGGAGTTTGGCGAGTACAGGAAATTATTGGCGAGTCACTGATCATGTCGGCGATCCTGATGGACATTGCTGTTTGTACACCCACATTATCTGAAGGTTCTGTAAAATTCAGCGAAGTAAAGGACAACTTGGCGTTATGCTGTGTGCTCCGGTGATCATGACTAATTTCGCCGGATGGGCGAAAATTTGACGATTTTTCAAGATAAAGGTTTAAAAGCTTCGATTCATTCCCTTTCCCTCACTTTTTCATCTTCCCAAACTCACACCTGCACTCTAGTTTTTCATTTCTTGCATTTGAGTATTTTTACTATCAAATTGTGCTGCGAGTTGGATTACATTGCTTCCTAGCATCTCAATATCCATTTGATCGGCACAAAGGGTTGGTACTTCAAACCCCGCGTTCATTTTGTCAAAATTTTACTCATTTGTAATAGTCTGATATTGTTGAAGTGCTCTAGTTCTGCCTGATAGGATTAGATTGTTTACATACATGATTTAATTTGGTAATCTTGCCCGAGTAGTGGTGACTGTTGAATTTCCGTAATTGCTTGCCTTAAACTGAATTAAAATTCGAAGGGTTGTGTTTTGGTGTTATGGGTCCTACCTCAATTTAACTAGTACTTGCTTTGATTTTGTTGTCTAGGGTTGCGGGGTTAAATTCGAGAAGTTGAGTTGAAAATAGGCACATTGGGCCATTTGGCGAGCTGGATCAAGCTTGCCAAACTTCTCAGCGGTTCGCCTAATGACTCAATCTAGCCTTTGATTACATGTTTTATTTGATGATTGACTCTGTAACTTTCGGCGAGAAGCTTGATTTCGTCAAAAGCACTCAGCTACTCACCGAAAGGCTTCTCATTCGCCCATTGTCTGCACCCCTGAGCTTTTTGTGCACTGGAACTTTCGGCGAGCCTTTCCTTGTTCGCCGAAAGCTATCGGCGTTACGCCGAGTGGTTTCCCCATCGCCCACTTGCTGCAGTGTTTAGAGCTAATCCTTTTGGCGCGCTAGATCTAGCTCGCCCAAGAAAATTTGAATATTCTTCCTCTGGTTTGGCAAATCTATCTGTAATTATTTTGCTGTGATTTTGTTTATCTTTTTCTAACTTTTCTTCGAGATTTTACAGACATGACTAAATCAAAGCTGCTGAAAGAATAACAACTGGCAAGGGAAGGCCAAAGGGATTGCAATTAATGAAGTTGTAGCTACATCGAAAGCCAAAGCTATGAAACCACCCACAACTACTGGTAAAGGGAAGGGCAAGAAGCCTACTTCTGTCAGGAAGACCATTACCGTATATCCTAATATTCCTTCATGGGCCCGGGGATTCTGCAGGGTGGTGCATATATTCCTGGCGAACTTACACTCAATAGAACTTGGTGAATCTTGTACTGCTCCTTATGAGGTGATTCCAGGTACCGAGGCCCAAACTCAGACGGATGCACTGGACATTGATGCCCCGACAGATGGAGCGACTGTGTAGACAGGACCCTTCTTTACCTCCATCTCTGTCTTACTTTATTTTGCATTCAGGATATTATGTTATTTGCATTTGAGGAAAAATGTTTTTTATTTGTGGTGGGGTGAGGCCCACCTTTGTGTGCTATTGATGTTCATGTTTTGTTTATATTTGGGTTGTTCTGTTTAAAAATTGTGTTTGATATACTATTTTTGTAGATATTTGAGCTTATGGCTCCATGTTTTAAATTGGTGGCCCTTCCTTCCGAAATATTTTTGCCACCTCTCGTGTGTTAAATATGGTTGTTCTTTTGCAAAATTTTAGTCTCAGTTCCGATCAATACCGATGACTCGAGTAGTGCTCTTAATAGAACAAACATGAATGCGCGGCTACAATGAGGCCAAATGAAGTTGCATAGACAATATATGAACTCTTTGCATCTAGTTATGACTAGCCTAGTATCAAATTGAGTCTCTTGTGATGATCATTGTACACTAGCAAAAGTGTGGAGTCTTGTTTGACTGTAGTGTCAATGCCTAGTGTGATAAGCTTACTTTGAACCATGCATGATAGATCCTAGAATTTTCCCGGTTGGTCCGGTCAACTAAGTGATGCTATCTCTTGATATGATCTTAGGCGACTTCTAAGAGTGTGAGCCAATTTGACATATACCTCTTTTGTGACCTACCTTGTGAGTGTGTGAACCGCTTTTGAACACCCCTTGAGCCTTACCTTTCTTTGGAAGAAACTTGATGAAATAATAACATTTCTTTATCCATTACCCATATTCCTCATGAAGTTGTGGTTAGTTGAATAGCCAACTTAGGCCAAAAGCCTAAGTTGGGTTTGTGGTGAAACGAAAAGGGAAATCAAGAAATGCAAAGAAAGTCTCCTTTAACCTATGCTGTTGAGAAAAATGGAACCCCTCCAAACAAAAAAAAAAGAGAAAAAGAAAGAAAGTTGTGAAATAAAGTACAAAAGAAATGGGGTTCCCAAACAATCGATAGAAAGTGAATAATAGGATGACTTATGAGCCCTAAAGAGAATGATGAAGAAAAAGGAAAGGAAGTGTTGTGAGTACCACATTTCATGAGTGTTGTATTTTATTCCAAAACTTTAAATTGCACACCATTGTGTATGAATATGGAATCATTCCTTGTGTGAGGGCATTTGAATACTTTGGTTGATCTTGAACCTGGATTTGAAGCAAGTATTGTGAGCATGAGATTCTTTGATATTTGTCAGTCACAACTTGAATCTTTGGGTACACATTTGATATTTGCATAAGTAAATTGAATCTTGTTGTGTACATTCATGATTGAGTCTTGTGTAGCACTGTACAAGACCTCCTTTTTGAACGGCTGAACTTGAGTTTACTTGAGGACATGCAAAAATTTAAGTTGGGGGTGTTGATGAGTCCATAAATTGGACTCATTTCGGGCTATATTTTGATAGGATTAGGGTCCTCAAATGCATATTTTTTCTGAATATCTGATAAAAACCCTTAAGTTTAAAGTATTTGGATTTTAACGGAAAGCATGGAGACTACTTAATAAAAAGGAACAAAGGCAGCTGAAAAGAACAAAGAAATAAAGATCTGCAGATCGCCGAACCGATTCAGCGAATCGCCAAAAGATCTTAGTCTTGCCTTTTGTTCTAGTGTGCTGAGCCCTGAAGGAAAAGATCAAATCAGCGGTGAAAAGAAGCAGTCGGCGTGTCGCCGAACAGTTCCGCGAAGTAGTAATTTGTAGCCCAATGATCCAAAACACGACCATGGTGAAGGTTAGAGCAAAATGGCAGTGAAACCTACCAAAGGACAGATCACTGAATTGATCGACGATCTCGACTAACAACATCGAATGATCCGCTGCAACACATATTTTTGAAAATTATAAATACTCGTTGAGAGTTGTAGCTTAGTATCAGATTTTTAATATAGAATTTTTAACATAGACTTTTGAGTTCTAAGCTTGGAGAGGGTTTTGAAGAACTTGAAGATTCAAAGGGTTTCAGCTCCAAGATTTTGGACTTGGGTCTTGAGTATTCTTCACTTTTGCCTTGTTTTAAGACTTCAATCTTCATACCCATTTGAATGCAAACTCATTTTGGTATAAATTTCTTTCTCTTTTATATGTCTAGCTAAAACCACAATTCTTGGGATGTGATTTTGTGAATATGGTTCAGATTATCTGTTGGGTCTTGCTTGTTGATGATATATTTGTTGTTTAGCTGTGATTTCGTTTAGTAGTTGTGGTGGAACTTAATGAAATTGTAGTTGCAAATACGATTTCAACTATGTGCTTTCGGCTTGCGAGAGAGAGAGGTCATAAAACTAAGATTACTAAATTGATGGCCGGTGGGAGTGGGTCGACATGAGTTTCCTCTCAAGAGAGTGAACCCTAGTCCTTCTCCCACACACTCAGCTCGAGAGAGTGAGTGCGCTAAGGCGGAGGCTGTTCTTCATGCGACAAGTAGGTGTCCGAGAGGAACCCATTTGATTCGGGGTAAGTTGCTCGAAAGAGAATTTACCCCCACTATAGTCTAGCCTAGTCACAAATATTCAACAGATTTATTATCAAAAGCATGTTCCCAATAGTTTAGTTTATCCCGTATTCCTATCACATCCCAAACACCCCATCTCCTTGATTAGCACTCTTTGCATTTTTGCTGTTTTTACTTGTGACAAAAACCCCTATTATTAATTGAAACTTTTGTGTCACCCCTTAGATTTAGTATGTTTGTATTCGATAATGTTTTCAGCTATGACTAATTAGAGCTTAATTTTATTTTTCTGCTAATTCTCAAAACCACTCCTTGTGGGAATGATCTCAACCCTTGGTTGGGTTATTATACTATTGTACGATCGTAGACACTTGCATTGGAAGTTGTGTCTTGATTACGCAAGCATCAATTTTTCATATTCGATTTCGTCAATAAAGATTGCAAGATTTAAGTTCTTGAAAACTGTTATTGAAGTTTCATTGTAAATTTTGTTTTATTGGGGGATTTGATGAATTTTGGAGATGAAAGTGAGTGTTTTGAGGGCTGTATTGAGTAAATTAGAATTATATTGAGTAATCGTATCCAAGTGATAGGGAAAGAAACCATTTGATTCTAGGTGAATTAGGATTGAAAACGAATAAGAAAAGATCGGGCAGAAAATATGGACCAGGTTGTGGACCTGTTCCTCAGAACTGAAATTTTTGCGTCGCGGAGATAACGCGGACTCCATTGTTTCAAAAATTATTTCGACCAAACATTATAATTTACCTCCGCGTCGCAGACTACTCCTAGATAGTGTTTTTCAACCGTTTCTCAGGATTAACTATATAAAAGAATTTTAATCATCATGATATCTTTCCTATCACCAATCATAACCTTGAATTCATAATTCAAATTCCAGGTAGAGCTAGGAGTTAAGTCTTGAGAGTTTTTTCGAACATTTTGATAAAGTCCTTGAGTGTTCTGAGGAGTCTTCTACAATTTCTAATAACTTGTTTCAAGGCTCGACCAAGTGAGTATGAGAATGAGGAGAACGTATTCATGAGTCTACTTTATTATCACGAGATCCTTCGTATCATGAACCATAACTCTTGAATTCATAATTCACATTCAAGAGAGATTTAAGAGTAGAGTTCAAGAAAGTCTTTGAGTTCAATTGTGAATCCTTTCAGATCAACAATAGAATTGAACTAAGTTTTGAGAAAGTAAGAATGAGAATGAGAAAAGTCATATATATGAGTTCCATATTGTTATTCATACCCTTGAGTCGAGCCGTTCATGCCCAATAATTCCGCATGAACTCTATAAGTTGAGTATCTTTGAGAGGAGTAGTATTTTCAATGTTTTAAGTCATGAGTATTGAGTTCCTTAACCCTTTTGAAATTTTATTCCTAATCACGGCACTAATAAATATTACCCATGGAGTCCTTGAGTGGAGCTGTTCATGCCCACAATTCCGCATGAGCCCTATAAGTCGAGCAGCCTAAATATGAGAAGTATCTTTGAGTCCTTGAGTTGAGTAGTTCATGCCCATAATTCCGCACGAACCCTCTTAGTCGTGCATTCTTGAAACAAGTATTACCAACGAAGTTCTTAGGTTCTGAGTTGTTGAGTCTCGAGTATTGAGTTGTATGTACGATTATTGAAAACCCTGAATTGGGTCGTTCATGTCCATAATTTGGCATGAACTTTATTCTGAGAAGTCTTTTACAACTTTTTACTAAACTAGATTTAAGACTTGAGCATTTGAGTTGAGAAAGAGTAGAGTCCAGTTCATTTTCTTTAAAATGATATATGGGAACTAAGTATTCCCAAGAGTAAATGTTTTCACATTTAAAAGAGAAGGAAACTGAGATTTCCAAAAGATTTTGAGCAGTTTCAGTAACATCCCTTTGTAGAGAAAGATTTTGAGTAATAAACTCAAACCATCGAAAGAGTTATATTTTTAAACATATAAGATAGTTACGTTTTGTGAGTAGCATTGAGAACCGATTTGGGGATGACTTTGAGTTTAGATGATTCAAAGTCTCCATAAACCGTGTAGCCAACATGGGTAGAAAAGGGTCATACTTTTTAGATGATTCCTTAATGCTTTTTAGTATAGACTAGTGGATACACTTATTTGAGAGGTGCTATACCGAGACAAAGTATAGGATAATTCTAGCAGCGTAGACGGGACGATGTATCATAACATAGCTCATAGTGATGGTTTTCGGTTAGAGAAACTCCCACAGAGATATTTTGTATTCTTATATACACATAGTTTACTTTGTATTTTCATATACAAGTAGAGTTTATTTGGTATCCTTGCATACAAATTGAGTTGCTTTCTACTATTTTAAAAGCTTTCCATATATTCCATATGTATTATTGCTTTATATTGAGTTGAGTATGCAGTGTTAAGTACCCAGATTCGAGTATCTTATTATTGAGTTGAATCTTATTTCACTTAGTTGAATATCTTATCATTGAGTTGAGCCATATTTTACTAAGTTGAATATCTTATCATTGAGTTGAACAATATTCTTTCAGTTGAGTTGAGTGAGTTGAGAAGAGGTAAGTATGCTTCTTTTCCACCAGTTCAAGCTTAAGTTTATGCTTTAGAATTCCCCTTACATGCTCGTACATTCCACGTACTAAGCCATTTGGCCTACAGCGTTTCATGATGCAGATACATGAATTCAGGGTCATCAATAGGAGCTTCGTTGATACCACATGGAGTTCGAGTTAGCTATTGTGAGCCTCCTTGCTTTCGGAGGATTTCATTTACTTTTCAGTTTTGTCAGGATGTCGTGGGTCTTGTCCCGACTTCCATCTTTATCATTTAGAGGATTCATAGATAGACACTAGATTCTGAGAAGTATGTTTCATTTATTTTGTTAAATGTTTTAAACACTTTAGATTCCTATTTCTGGTGAGTTGAATATATTATTTTATTCAATTTTTAAGATTTTGTATGCTTGTGTTAGTCTTCCGCTTGTAGTCATCTAGGATGCGGGTTCGTTTGGGGACCAACAATGGTTCTTGGGTGCCTACCACGTCAAGGGTGTAGGCTTGGGTCGTGACACCCAACTTCCATCTTTGTCATTTAGCGGCTTCATAGATAGACAATAGAGTTTGAGAAGTCTGTTTCATTTATTTTGTTAAATGTTTTAAAGACTTAAGATGTCTATTTCTGGTGAGTTGAATATATTATTTTATTCAAAATTAATCTTTTGAGTTAAAGATTTTGTAATTAAGTTTCTGAATTTTATTCTATTTTAAGCTTTGTATGCTTGAGTTCGTCTTCCACTTAGAGTCAAGCAGGATGAGGGTTCGCTTAGGGACCAACAATGGTTCCCGAGTGTCAGCCACAACCAGAGTGTAGGCTCGGGTTGTGACAAACTTGGTATTAGAGAACAGAGTTCAAGTATCCTAGGGTGTCTATGAATCCGTTTCAAGTAGGATCTTATTTATGGTTGTGAGGTCCCCCTTTTTGTATATGAGGGTCTACAAACATTTAGAAAAAGTGTCCTTTCTTTCATACTCTTAATTGTGTAATAGAGCTATGTCATAGAGATTTATTCATACTCGTGTGTTTCTTAGAATCATTCGACTACCCGTCATACTAGAGGTGGTTGAAATGAAATCTCAGTCCTTTATCGAGGAGTTGCTCGTAGAAAAAGTCTTGAGAAAGTCATGAGACTCCAGAGGGGCTTGAGAAGCCCATGAGTTAGTTAAGTGTTGAGTTTCAGAAGAATGCACTCGTGTTCATATGAATTGTGCGTTTGAGCTAAAAGCGACTTGTACACTCTTCCCTAAACCTTTTTCAGCTTGAGACCTTAAAGCGGATGGTATGTTTAGAGCTTGGGTAGTATCTTCACCCGTAAAGGTAACATGAGTTACGAGATTATGAGCAGTAACAGTGAAAGTGCCCAGAGTTAGGGGAAAGTATGCAAAGGTTTAGTAATCTTAGTAAGGGAGATGGTGTTTCGACAAGCTATGTTACTATAGCCATGCACCTAGTAAGTTACTAATGAAGAGTTTTTCCCTTATGGGTAGACTAAGAAGTGATTAGTTGTGAAGATTCCATCATAGGGGGGTACAATGTGTTGTAGCTAGAAAGGACTTTGTGGTGAAGTGTCATTGCATAGGTAATGACCAAGTGTAAGTGTTGAATACAAGAGCAAACGTAATCATAAAGTGATAGATCTAAGCTAGACTTATGATTTGTTTGAGAGGGTCATGATGTTCAGAAGGTTATAGAACTGATCAAGTAATGGGGTATAGCATAGTAGGCGAGCAATCGTACTGATATTCGGGTTTAGTAGTGAACATTAAGCTTGAATTTGAGATGAGTGTCATGATCCAAAGAATGGAAACATGAGGGTGATGATGTTAGTCTTGAGATTTGATCTGGTAGACTTGACATAGAGTAGGTGAGGAATTGGGATGTTTGTTGCAATAACTGTTAGTAGTACCCGTGAGAGATCATAAAATTTATAAAAGGGCAGTGAAGTGTGGCTAAGTCACTAGAGTTAATGGAAGGAGTTCCAGTGGTGGTGGAACATGTATATCAAGAAGGAAACAACATGGCTGATTTTTTAACTAACAAATTTTTTTCTTTTGCAGATGGTCATAGTATAACATATGCTACCATTCAAGAGCTACTAAGAGATGCAAGAGTAATTTTAAGCATGGACAGAGCCCAGGTTCCAAACCTAAGAATAGGAAAGTTAGAAAATGGAACCTACAACTAACACAGATTGGCGAAATAAACAATCAAGGTAATACAATACAAGTAAGTGAACTATCTGAACTACGAAAGGAATATGAAATTGGAAGAAAAATAGAAAATATACCACCAAAAATGCAGAGACCAGACAGTAAAGATGACAATAACTGGATGTTGATAATGATTAATGGGTGCTACTCAAGAAGGCAAAGACATTGACTCGCATTAGGAGGCAGATCCCGATTAATGGACACCATTGCTTTCCCTTAGCAGTAGTCGTATCAACTCCTCATTGAGCTCAGCCTGTTATGGGAGTAAAGTGAAGTAGAAATTAATCACTGATCTGGCTTATTCATAGGAGAGTGGGGAGGTTTCAACACTTATCTCATGGGAAGGTCGTGGACCCATGGTTGAGGAGTTGGAGAAGTCTCTTTTTGGGTGTTCATACATGGTATTTGTGAGACATGTAAATAACTAGAGTGTATGTTCCCAGAACTCATTCATTTTATGGTCATATCGTCATTCCTGCTGAAGGCAGAGCTGAGTCATTCTCCGACAAAGATCTGGCGACGGTGCAACGCTTTAGACAACGGTGTGGAGAGTTCCTTATGCTTTGGTAGTTCCTTTTTTCTTTTCTTCTTTGCCATTCTGTTTTGACAAATTGGGCCAATTTAGTCTAAGTTGTGCTTTAGCAATAAAATGACCATTGTGTTCTTTCATTTTAAAAAAAAGTCACAAAAGTAACAAGAGAATTACGAGGTGTACCGAGAGGATATGTAATCAGAAGAGGATAACATAAACACTTTAGAAAGAAGTCTTAGTACTTGCTTATTGAGAGTTCGGTAGGCATGAGATTAACTTCTCCCGAGTGTAGGAGTAAAAGAGGATGTAGACCAGCTAGAGATAATGGAATAGGTCCATAGCTTTCAAGTGTCAGCTTAGACCTAATTGGGGGATGACAAGATGAAAAATCAAGTCAGCTGTTTGAGAGTAAGATAGTAATGAGTTTCGAAGGGTATATGAGGCATCTTTTCAGAGGTCTTTTAGTAGTGAAGTGATTTTATAAGGAGAAGGTTAATGATCTTATCGTGATGATGATGGTGTGATAATTCTTTCTAAGGCTATAAGTGAGGAGGATGAGGTTTTGCTATGAGAAATAGCTAAATGAGAGCTCTTAGTTGGTTTCAAGTAGTGATGTGCGAAATTCTAGTTGGTATGGAACAGATGATGAGAGAATGAGAACTTCCTATGGAGTTGGTTAGTAGGGGTCCATGGAGTTGTTAGAGTACTAAGCTTGAATGTGGTGTTGTTAAACATTTGGTAGTTCTTGATATGAGCCCAACGATGATTAAATGTGGTGGTAGAGAGTAGTATTCTTAGGATGAGATTCCCCATCGAGGTATAGAACCCGAACTTAAGGATTTGGGTTAAGCTTGAATATAGTGAGAGCATACTATTAGACGCAGAACTTAGTAAGAGTAACTCGCTTCATACCCATTCCAGCCGTCATTCGAGGACGAATGATCCCAAGGGGGAGATATTGTAACACCCCAAAATTTTTTTGAGCTAAGATTCAAACCATCCTTCGTTGTGAGTAGGATTTTATCGAGGAATTTAAATTTTCTTAAATGTTAATGTCACTAGATATAACACCTTGAATTCCAAAAAGAATTAAAGAGAATTTGTTCAAGTCATTCCTAAGTTCTTCTAAGATTATTGTCTACTTCAAACAACCATAACTCCCAGTACAAGATGAGTTAGGTGTGCCATGAGATGGAAAATGAACTTTCTTTGAATTACCTTTCCAACTCCACCAAGTATGCTAAGTTTCAAGGTCGGATGAGTGACATAGGCCCTTTTGAAGTAAGGTTATTCAGTTAAGGAAAGTTACTCAAAAATAGTGAGCGATATTTTGGTCTTTTCCTTACCAAATCAGATTTAATTCATTTTTAGTAGGGTTTTAAGGGTCTAATACTATTGGTTTCAGTTTTATAATCCTAATAGATGCCTAGGGTTTTAGTTGATAATTCAAGAAGAGAAAATAGGAGAAAAGAGGAAAGGATCAAGGCGTTCGTCGAGGTTCTAGAGTTTTGTTGCGGATTTTTGCCATGGGTTTGATCCCTAAGAGGTATGTAAGTTTCTGTAGTGTTGGGTTCGTTCATCCACATGTCAAACATGATTTTCATATTCGAATTCGTCAATAAAGATTGAAAGATTTAAGTTCTTGATAAGTGTTCTTCAAGTTTCTTTCTAAATCTTGTTTTATTGGGGTTCTGGTGATTTCTTAAGATGAGTGAGTGTTTTGAGGACTGTATTGAGTAGATTAGTGTGTACTTCTATTGTGAAATCGAATCCAAGTAATTGGGAAGAAACTGTTTGTATCTAGGCGAACTAGGGTGTGAAAATGAGTAAAGTCGTTGAGGTTTTCTAGGTTGGGGCCTGGCCCTGCGCCAACCTGTGCACCCCAACCACCCTGTAGGTAGGGGGCAGGTGCCCTGCACAACTTAGTGTGCCAGGGTCGCCTGCCCCCACCTGTTCTCTGTCGTTTCCTCCGTCTGAGTTCTTTTGTAGGGTACCTTTACTCCCCTTTGATTCTAAAAATCTAAACTACTTCTAAATACCTAGAAATCATTCATAACATAAATCATAACCTTGAGTTCATAATTCAAATTCAAGGTAGAGTTAAGAGTCAGGTCTTGAGAGTTCTTACGAACATTTTGAGAAAGTCCCTATGAGTCTTTTTAGGAGTCTTCTATAAATTCAAATGAGTTGTTTCCAAAATCGAGTAAGTGAGCATAAGAATGAGGAGAATGTATTCATGAGTGTACTTTATCATCACGAGATCCTTCATTCCATGAACCATAACTCATGAATTCATAATTTAAATTCAATAGAGAGTTAGGAGTAGAGTTTATGAAAGCCTTTGAGTTCAATTGTGAATCCTTTGAGATCAACTATTGATTTTGAGTTATGTTTTGCAGAAGTAAGTATGCGAATGAGAAGATTCGTATACATGAGTTCCATATCAATATTCATACCCTTTATGTCGAGTCATTCATGCCCAATAATTCCGCATGAACTCCATAAGTTGAGTATCTTTGAGAGGAGTAGTATCTTCAAGTTCTAAGTCTTAGGTATAGAGTTCCTAATTCCTTTTGAGATTTTATTCCTAATCATGGGACTATTACATATTACCAATGGAGTCCTTGAGTGGAGTTTTTCATGCCCATAATTTCGCATGAGCCCTATAAGTCTAGCAATCTGGAGATAAGAAGTATCTTCGAGTCCTTGAGTTGAGTAGTTCATACCCATAATTTCACATGAACCCTCTGAGTCGAGCATTTTGAAATGAGTATTACCATTGAAGTTCTTGAGTTCTGAGTTGGTGAGCCTCGAGTATTGAGCTCTAGTTATGGTTATTGAAAACCTTGAATTGAGCCGTTCACGTCCATAATTTGGCATGAACTTTATTTTGAGAAGTCTTTTACAAATTTTTCTAAATTTTTTGTAAGACTTGAGCACTTAAGTTTAGAAAGAGTAGAGTCGAGTTCATTTTCTTTAAGATGATATATGGGAACTAAGTATTCCCAAGAAAAAATGTTTTCACATTTAAAAGAGAAGGAAACACTAATTTCCAACAGAGCTTTTCAGCTACTTTTTAGTAATAATCTCAAACCACAGAAATAGTTACGTTTTTAAACATATGATTTGAGTATATTTTTGGAGTAGTATTGAGCACTGATATGGGATGAGTTCATAATAACTCAAATCTTCATAAACCATGTATCCATCGTGGGTAGAAAGGGTCATACTTTTTAGATGATTCGTTAATGCTGTTTAGCATAGACTATCCACTTAGTTGAGAGGTTCTATACCCCGACAATGTATAGGATATTTCTGACAGCGTGGGCGAGACGATGTATCATCACATAGCTCATAGTGATGGTTGTCTATTAGAGAAACTCCCATAGAGATATGTTGTATTCCTATATACACAGAGTTTACTTTGTATTTTCATATACAAGCAGATTTTTTCTTGTATGCTTGCATACAAACTGAGTTACTATTGCATTTTTCAATAGATTAAGTTGCTTTCTACTGTTTTAAAAGCTTTCATATATTGCATCTGTATTGTTGCCTTATATTGAGTCGAGTATCTAGAGTTGAGTATCTAGAGTTGAGTACCCAGAGTCGAGTATCTTATTATTGAGTCGAGCCTATTTTGTCTGAGTTGAATGGAACTATGTTTCTTTGAGTAGAGTTGAATTGAGTGAGTTGAGAAGAGGTAAGTATGGTTGTATCCCACTAGTTCAAGCTTATATTTATGCTTTAGAATTTCCCTTACATGCTCGTACAATCCATGTACTGAGCCATTAGCCCTGCATCATTTCTGTTGCAGATATAAGTATTCAGGGTCATCAACAGGAGCTTCGTTGATACCACATGGAGTTCGAGTTAGCTATGGTAAGACTCCTTGCTTCCGGAGAATTTCATTTACTTTTCAGTTTTATCAGGATGTCGTGGGTCTAGTCTCGACCTCCATCTTTGTTATTTAGAGGCTTCATATATAGATAGTAGAGTTGGAGAAGTTTGTTTCATTTATTTTGTTAAATGTTTTAAAGACTTGAGATGCCTATTTCTGGCGAGTTGAATATATTATTTTATTTAGAATTGATCTTTTGAGTTAAAGATTTTGTAATTGAGTTTATGAATTTTATTCTATTTTATGTTTTGTATGCTTGAGTTAGTCTTTTGCTTGTAGTCAGCCAGGCTGAGGGTTCGTTTGGGGACCAACAATAGTTCTCGAGTGCCGGCCATGTCCAGGCGTAGGCTCGGGTCGTGACACAAAATCAAGCCGAATTGAAGTGTTTTTTATTAGCAACATGGACTCTATCCTTTTTTAAAATTTATTTTGCTGGTATTTGGCGGACCACTAATGGTCTCCATATGAGACTAAAAAGGTAAAAATAATCTCCAACCTTGACAAACAAGTACTTGGTGCATCTTATCATTTTGATAATGGCGAAAGAAACAGATGAAGAGTTTAAACATTCAAATTTGGCATAGATGTTATGATGTGTCTGAACCTTTAATTTGAATTTTGGCGTGAGAACAACCTCTTCTAGAAACATGGCGGGGAAATGGAGTGTCCTATCCTTTCAGCCTTGTTGACTTCTCACTACAACTTCACAAGACTCTTGATGCATGAGATACAAAACAGCAAGACAGTTGATCCTACAAAATAAGTACTCAATGGTCTGGAATATGTCAAATTTCATATCAAAATACCTCCTGGATTTATCAGAATAAATTTATGAAGTTGACTTCTAAATCTGACATGACTACAAAAGTAGGGGGATTGAATTGCCAACCTTTACGAAGATTTTTAATGAAAAAGTTGTTGAAATTTGCCCTAGGTCATGCCCTTTCTCTTCTACAAAACATTGTTGGGTGATAATGAGTGATTATGGGAGTTTTCCGTACATTTACAGTAACTTACACCGCTATAGCGGCCCAAACCAACTACTTTTTAGTGTGCCTGATTTCTTTTATTTCACTTGTAACGATGGGATGTGTTGTTACACTATTATATATTAAAAAATATAATGCGATAGTATCAAATTAGTTTGATCTATAAATTAAAAAATATGGTGTCTGTTTACTTATATAGTAGACAATTTAGTATATAGAATTTTAACTTAAACACAGAGGATTAAATCACCGGTTCTTTTAAGTATAATGTTTTTTGTTCACAATCTAGGATGGAAATTGGACATGCCATCGGTACGATTATAGATAATATTATATATAATTTATCTTGATTATGGGAACGGTATAGTTCTAACTTTCTGTGCTAGTTCATTTTGTATGGACCGAGTAGAGATAGTCGTTTACGTATTCTCTAAACTGTTAAATGTACTTATATTCTTAATCTTGATATAACTATTATGATTTGTATTTATTAATTATCATTTTGATTTTTTAAAAGGTGAGATTCTAAGATAGGTCAATATGCTTGGTAGATTGGATGATAATAATATATATTGGTGAAATAATAAGTTAGTTCATTGAATTCATGTCTCGATATACAGATTGATGATATGCCTTTTTGAAATGTTTATAAGTTTTCATCGTGTCAAATCTTGCAAGTGGATTTATGAATCCGACACATGAAATAACTTAAATAGTGCTATATTGGAAATTAATCATTGAATTAAATTCGTCAGTAATTTAATTTATTGATTAGTGTCTGTATTCTTAACATGGGAATTACATAAGTGTTTAATGGAGAATTTCTAAATATAAATAGAGGAGTGCAATTACGAATTTCTAGTGGAATGATTTGTAGTTTATTATGGTAAGAATAATTCAAATTAATTATTTGGATTTATTTTCATAATAGGAAGCCTCAGTAATTAATTTTATGGTCCTTACAGTACCCTTATTTAACTAGAATTCAGAATCTTATTTCAAAGGGAAAAGGAATATTAACATGCTTTTCTTGTCTTTTCAAGAAAACTGGGTTTTTTCTGCTTTATAGATTGGAAAGAAATCTCTATAAGTAGGGATTCACCTAACCTACAAAAAGATTGAAAGGTTTCTATACGAAACTTGCCCATTTATGTATTGAGACAGTTCAAATGTGAACTTGGGATCATTGTAGAAGACCGCAAAGTTGATGTACATCTTGTGGATTCTCTTGAAGGTCTGTCTAAGTTGTGGATTCACTTGAAGTTATCTGCTCACACTTCAAGAGGTAATTCTTGAATTAAATTTCAGCAAGTTAATGTGTTCTAGAATGATAATGTGTGTTCAAGTATAATCGTATTGGTTATCTATTATTCGTATAAGTGGTATGATTTTGATATGCTTCCGTTGCGCATATAGTTTACAAACAATAAGTAACTTGTTCTCATTTATTTATATTTGGAATGTTGTGGACCACATTTAAGGAATTGGTTGTTTTATTGTTGTAGCCGCCTAAAAAACATGTAATCAAGTTACATTGTATAATACGTGTCTCACGTTTATCTACCATCAATTAGAGGTGGACGTTCGGTATTCGGTTCGAAATTTCCAAATTTCGAATTTCGTAATTCGGTAATTAATAGTTATATGTAGATATCAAATATCAAATTTTCAAATTTATGTTTGGTAATTCTGTAATCGGCAGTGAAAAGTAGATACCGAATACTGATTTTTTTAAAATTTATGTTTGGTAATTTGGCAATCGGTAAATCAAACTTCAGTTCAAAATGATATTCAGTAATACCATATTGAAGTTGTAATCGATTGTATTACATAGTTAATACTATTGCTCCAATACTTTCTATTTTTATATGTCGAGACACGATATAATAGAAGATCACCAAACAAGAAGATATCAAGAAAAACAAATTGACACATTGACATTTCTAAAAAAACATATGTGTTTGATTTGTTTATGTTTATCTTTAATTTTTTCTTTGGACCTATACTAGTAATGGACCTGTTGATACATCTCCTTCATTAAGTAAACAATTTCATATTCGAGAAATACCGAATCCTAAATGCTACTAATGTATCATACCAAACCCAAACCTAAATATCTTAATTGTAAAATTTTACTCCCAAATATTATACTGAATAATCGAATACCAAATTACCAAAAAAATTTATACGGTCGGTAATCCGATTTTCAGTATTTTATGCTCAACCCTACTGTCAATTGAAAATAACCTTCAATTTACTTTGAAATAAAATAAAGCGAAAAAGATCTGATATACCCCTCCACTTTGTGATTTAGATCTAATATATCTATGTTATAAAAGTGGCTCTCATATATCTTTTTCATTACAAAAACATATTTTTCTTTAAATTATTATTTATTTATTTTTTAAAAGAATCATGTAGGGGTAGTTTGATCCTTCTTACAGGTACATTTTATTAACCTTCAACAACTAATGGTCAAATTTATTTTTTACTCATTTTCTCTTAAAATTTATCATA
The DNA here is from genome assembly GCA_036250505.1 of Solanum acaule. Taxonomy (NCBI): domain Eukaryota; kingdom Viridiplantae; phylum Streptophyta; class Magnoliopsida; order Solanales; family Solanaceae; genus Solanum; species Solanum acaule. Next base: position 28,506 of record JAJOOR010007340.1, on the reverse strand, counting down.
GATGTCTCGGCCTTTTTTTTACATATAGAAAAATAAATTACAATATAACACAAATAGATTAGTTTGAATTTTTTTTTTACTTATTGTGTTTTCTCATTCACACATCTTCCTTTTATTTCTCATATTTTTACAATGAAGGGTTCGGTTTGAAACCAACTCTTATCAATTCAGCTTGTATATTTAATCGTATGGTATCGATGCATATTATATAAATATATAAAATACTCTTATTACCAAAAAAAAAATGAAATAAGAATATGAAACTAAAGTAATGATAAACAATAGTATATTTAAGAGTCAAATTTGTGTTGAATAATAAAGAGTGGAAAAAATTAGAAACTAAAAATTTAATTAATTTTTTCACTTTCATTAAATCAAAGGGCATATATGGGTCATTTGTGTAGAAGTAAAGTATATATGAGTACAGATCTAAGACGAGCTCAAAATCCAAGCAAAGGGGTTAGTTCTATGAAAACGTTGGAGTTCGTATGGTCAATAAGCCATTCTCAAGTTGTTAAGTTTGTACCTAACCTAACACACCAATTATTAAAGAAAAGTTTCAATTCAATATTAAGAAAACAATTTAAAAGCAATTAAGGAATTGAGTCCCCATAATTGAGGTCTTGCATCAGTCGTTGGAATATGCCATATGCTCAACAAGAAAAGAACAGGAGTCGTATTAGTAAACAAACCATAGTGTACTGGTAGGATCAAACGGCTAGTCTAAACTATGAATATAAGCAATTAACCACCATACTATAAACACAATCAACACATATCATTAACAAATATGAAACAACCCAGACTCCCGGACCTTATTCGGAATTAACATACACATGAAACAAATCACATGATCACATACAAGTCATACCTGAATCCAACTCACCTTTTAAGTAATCCAGACCACTCAAGGATCCTACATATATCATAGTATAACAGGTAAATTCAGTCCACTCATGGAACCACAAATATACACATCCGATTCTCACACAAAATCCACACATAAATTGATAATGTATCGGCACGATACTGTAACATCTTGAACCTAGAAACGACTATAAAGAGTTTAAAATCTGAAAATATTCATTATTTGGAAGCATGTGGAAATCTGGAAATTTTTGTCTAAGTTAAGAAAGTGAGTTTTGGTCATTTTCAAAAGACCATAACTCCTATTTCAGGATGATTTAGGAGTATTTATTGATATGGTTGCAAAGCCCTTGGGAATATCTTTCCAATGACGCTGAGTTTGCACGATTTCATCATCGTATGAGTGAGATATGCCTTTCGGAAGTTGGGCTGTTGGATTGAGGAAAGTCCCAATCCGGATTTAGGGAAGGGAAAAGTAGTCTTTTCTCTAATTAATTTCCAAATTTGTTTTTAGGGATCTATTGGGGTAAAAGCAGGACCTAGTCAGTTTGGAGAATTGAAAAATACGCTTAGGGCTTGGAGAAGAGAGAAAAGAACAAAGAAAGGGAGAAAAGCGAAGGCTGCACCAAGAACGTTAAGCTTTTGGAGTGGAATTCATCGGGGGTGATCCCTATTAAGGTATGTGAGATATTTTCATGTTGGGTTAGTTCACCCACACTCCCATCTGATTTCTATTCAGAGAATGGTTGTTGATTAAATGAAAAGTTAAGGAGTTCTTGAAGAACTTTGTTGAAATTTGTTAAGCTCTTGTTGGATGAGTTGTTGATGCTTGGGGGTTGAGTGGATTCATGTTTCCGGGATGTTTTTCGAGTTGTATTGGTTGTGTATTGAGAGTACAATTGATCCTAAGTGTTTGGGGAAGAACTAGGGAATATTGGTGGGTTTAGAGATGAAAAACGGAGAAGAAAAATTGTCAAAAACCTGGGGAAGGGGGTGTGGCGTCGCGCCAGCCAGTTTGTCCTAAAAGGGTCTCTAAAGTTCACCCCTTGGGTCGACGTGCCAGCCAGCACGCCCCAGCTGGTCCTATGAAGTTTGAGGGCTGGCACCCCGTGCCTCTCAGAGCGCCAGGGACGCCAGTTCTCCCCATTCATTCCCCACCTTTTCGTACTTGTTCCTAAGCGATGCACCTATGTTTTCTAGTTTCAAGTAAAGTGAAGAGTAAAGAGTTGATTTCATTTCTCAAAAGTTATTAGGGAACTAAGTATTCCCAAAGAAGTTTATAAATGTCTTTACATTTAAGAAAGAAAAGAACTATGTTTTCCAAAAGAGCCTTTGGGTTAGTTATCAGTAAAGGGAACATCGATTCCAAGAAAGCCTTTGGGCTAAACCTTGAGCAGTTATCTCAAGATAAAGAAAGGAGTGTTTAAAAGACATATGAGCTAAAGTATATTTTTGGGAGTAGTATTGAGCACCGAATTGGGGACGCGAGTTCATATTAACTCAAATATCCATAAGAACCATTTAGCCATCATGGGTATTAATGTGTCATACTTTTTAGATGATCACATAAGTTAAGCTAGTGGATCCACTAAGTTAAGTAAGGTCCTATATCACGGCAAGGAATAGTATGGTCCTTGGGCAACGTGAGGTAAAACGTTGTATCATCACTAGGGTTCATAGTGGTGGTTGTCGGTTAAAGAATCTCCCACTAAAGTTATATTACTTTTATATATAAGTAAAGTTGAGTTTGTTATTGCTTTATCTTTAACGAACTAAGTTGTTTACACTGTTTTACAAGCCTTATAGATAATGCATGTTTCTTATTGCTTTATATTGAGTTCAGTTATTCATGAGTTGAACAGAACCAAGGTAAGTGTACCTCTGTACTCCTTCCAAGCTTAACTTGTTGTATAACATTCCAACTCGCATACTCATACATTCAATGTACTGATGCCAGTTGGCCTGCATCTTATTATGATGCAGACACAGGTAACCAAGATCAGCATCCAGAGCGCCGTTGATCTAGTCGAGCACTCTAGAGTCAGTGGTGAGCCTCCTTGCATTGCGGAGGACTCTTTTATTCGCTTTCTTAGTTTTTCTTTATTATGATGTTGTGGGGTCTGTCCCAAAATCCATCTCAGTATTATAGAGGCTTCATAGACTGTCAGATAGTAGTTGAGTCTCTCATCTATGTATTTACAAATATTCTATTTTGAGACGTAAGTTGCCATTTTGGCCAGATTTTATCATTTAAGTTGTTTTTGAACTTATATTGTGTTGAGTTAAGTCTTCTGTTGAGTTAAGTAGCCAGGTCAAGGGTTCACTTGGGGTGAAAATGGTCTCCGAGTACCGGCCACGTCCAGGGTGTAAACTCGGGGCATGACAAACTTGGTATGAGAGCACAGAGTTCAAGAGTCCTAGGGAGTCTATGAACCCGTGTCTGTAGAGTCCTTCCTAGTTATCGGTGTGAAGTGTGCCACATCTATATTTAGGAGGGTGCAACATTTAGGAAATTGTTAACTTCCTTCATATCCATCTCGTGCGTTAGAGTTTATCTCTAAAAGTTTCCCTATAATTCGTGCTTGTGTATGTTTCAGATAACCATGCCTCCACGAAGAGTAGCACGAGGTCGTCCAGCTAGGAGAAATGTTGAACCACAAGAGCAAGGGATACCTAATGCACCAAATGTGCAACCTCAAGGCGAGGTCACTAATGCCAAATTCCATGAGTCTATCCGGATGCTGAGCCAAGCTGTGACTAACCAGGTTGAGTAGCCAAGATGACCAAGGAAAGATGAGGCTGATACTTCGAGGATTCGCGAATTCTTGAGAATGAATCGTCCAAGTTTAACTGGTTCGGTCACTACTGAGGATCCAAAAATTTTGGTTGAGGAACTGAAGAAGGTTTATGAGGTGAAGCTTGTTGCTGACGCTGGAGGGGTTGAACTAGCCGCATATCAATTGAAGAATGTTGCTAGAACATGGTTCGATCAGTGGAAGGGGGGTAGACCTGAGAATGCACCACCTACTAGTTGGGCTTGTTTCGAATAAGCCTTCTTTGGGCGTTTCTTTCCCCGAGAATTGAAGGAGGCTAAGGTATGAGAATTTCTTACACTGAAACAGGATTGCTTGAGTGTGCATGAGTATGGGTTAAAATTCACCCATTTTTCCCGCTATGCCCCTGAAATGGTTAAGGATATGAGGAGCAGAATGAGCTTGTTTGTTGCTGGTTTGGGTCATTTATCAAGCAAAGAGGGCAGGGCTGCGATTCTGATAGGCGACATGGACATCTCAAGGCTGATGGTTTATGTGTATCAGGTTGAAGTGGTGAAGTTGAGGGACAGCGAAGAGTATAGAAGCAAGAAAGCTAAGACTAGGAATGAGTCTGGGCAGCAGAAGGGCAGTGTGAATCGTTCGTCCTTTCAGAAGCAAAAAGGGCCAGCACCAATATCTGCTAGTGCACTTGCACCCAGAAACAGAGGTGACTATAATGGCCAGAGTTCGCAGGATTTCAGGGCTAGAGCAGCACAATCCCGAGGTAGTGTGGCACAAGGAGGTAGTTTGACTCCTGCAAGTGCTAGGTGTGGTAGAACCCACCAAGGTAAATGTCGTGATAGCCAAACATGTTTTATGTGTGGACAAGAGGGTCACTTCATGAAGGAGTGCCCTAAGAACAGGCAAGGTAGTGGAAATCCGTGCAATAGAGCCCAATCTTCATCAGTTGCGCCACCAGACAGGGCGGCACCTAGAGGAGCTACTTCTGGTACTGGCGGAGGATTAAACTGGCTCTATGCAATCACCAGTCGCCATGAGCAAGAGAACTCTCCAGATGTCGTCACTGGTATGATCAAATCTTTACTTTTGATGTTTATGCTTTGCTAGACCCAGGACCAAGTTTGTCTTTTGTAACTCCTTATGTTGCAAATAGTTTTGAGATTCTTCTTGAGAAACTTTGTGAACCCTTCTATGTTTCCACACCTGTTGGGAGTCTATTCTAGCAGAAAAAGTCTATCATGATTGTCTTGTTTCCATCAATCACAAAGACACCATGGCTGATCTAGTTGAGCTAGACATGGTGGATTTTGATGTCATTCTAAGTATGGACTGGCTTTATGCCTGTTATGCCTCCATGTATTGCAGAACTCAAGTTGTTAAGTTTCAGATTCCTAACGAGCCAGTCATAGAGTGGAGTAGTAGTTCAGCAGTGCCTAAGGGTCATTTTATTTCATACCTTAAGGCGAGAAAGTTAGTTTCAAAGGGTTGTATCTATCACTTAGTTCGACTTAATGACTCAAGTGTCGAGGTACATCCTATTCAGTCAGTTCCTTTAGTAAAAGAGTTTCCAGAAGTCTTTCCTGGTGATCTACCCAGGGTCCCTCCTGAGAGAGAAATAGACTTCGGCATAGATGTCATTCCAAATACTCATACTATCTCTATTCCGCCATACAAAATGGCACCAGCAGAGTTGAAAGAGTAATTGAAAGATTTGTTAGACAAGGGCCTCATTCGACCAAGTGTCTCACCTTGGGGCACTCCGGTCTTGTTTGTGAGAAAGAAAGATGGTTCCCTTAGGATGTGTATAGATTATCGTCAATTATATAAGGTTACCATCAAGAACAAATATCCTCTTCCAAGAATTGATGGTCTTTTCGATCAACTTCAGGGTGCTTCTTGTTTTTCTAAGATAGACCTCAGATCAGGTTACCATCAGTTGAAAGTAAGGGAATGTGACATTCCAAAGACAACATTCAGGACTAGATATGGTCATTATGAGTTCTTGGTCATGTCCTTTGGTTTGACCAATGCACCAGCAGCGTTCACGGAACTTATGAACAGAGTCTTCAAACCTTATTTATATATGTTTGTTATCGACTTCATTGATGACATACTAATATATTCAAGGAATGAAGAAGATCATGCTAGTCATCTCATAATAGTTCTTCAAACATTGAAAGATAAGGAGTTGTATGCCAAGTTCTCTAAGTGTGAGTTTTTTGCTTGAGTTTGTGGCGTTCTTGGGCCATATAGTTTCTGGTCATAGAATTAGAGTGGATACTCAGAAAATTAAGGCAGTGCAGAATTGGCCTAGACCCACATCTCCAACTGATAATAGGAGTTTCTTAGGTTTAGCTGGCTACTATAGAAGGTTTGTAGAGGGATTCTCGTCTATTTCGTCTCCATTGACCAAGTTGACTCAGAAGACAGTGAAATTTCAATGGTCTGAAGCTTGTGAGAATAACTTTCAGGAATCGAAAAAGAGGTTGACTACTGCCCCAGTTTTGACCTTACCAGAAGGTACTCAAGGTTTTGTGGTGTATTGTGATGCATCCAGAGTTGGTTTGGGTTGTGTGGTAATGCAGAATGTCAAGGTGATAGCTTATGCCTCCAGACAGTTGAAGGTCCATGAGAAGAATTATCCAACCCATGACTTAGAGTTGGCTGCTGTAGTTTTTTCCTTGAAGATTTGGCGACACTACTTGTATGGTGTTCATGTTGATATATTCACTGATCACAAGAGCTTGCAATATGTATTCACTCAGAAAGAGCTCAATCTCATATAGAGGAGGTGGTTGGAATTACTCAAGGATTATGACATGAGTATTATCTACCACCCAGGTAAGGCTAATCTGGTTGCTGATGCATTAAGCAGGTTATCTATGGGTAGTACCACCCATGTTGAGAAAGAAAAGAGGGAGTTAGCCAAAGATGTGCACAAACTTGGACGCCTGGGAGTCAGACTTATGGATTCCACAGAAGGAGGAATAGTGGTGAAGAATGGGGCTGAATCATCACTAGTGTCAGAAGTGAAGGAAAAGCAAGAACAAGACCCCATTTTGCTCGACTTGAAGGAAAATGTTCAAAAGCAAAGAGTATTAGCTTTTGAACAAGGGGGAGATGGTGTGTTGAAATACCAAGGTAGATTGTGTGTATCGGTGGTGGATGAACTCTAAGAGAGAATCATGGAGGAAGCCCATAGCTCCAGATATTCCATCCATCCGGGTTCCACCAAAATGTACCATGATTTGAGCGAAGTATATTGGTGGAATGGTATGAAGAAGGACATTACAGAATTTGTCGCTAAGTGTCCGAATTGCCAACAAGTGAAAGTTGAGCACCAAAGACCCGGTAGTTTAGCGCAGAATATAGAACTTCCATAATAGAAGTGGGAGATGATTAATATGGATTTAATCACAAGTTTGCCAAGGTCTCATAGACAACATGATTCTATTTGGGTGGTCATCGACAGAATGACAAAATCAGCCCAGTTTTTGCCGGTAAAGACTACTCGTTCAGCAGAAGATTATGCTAAGCTATATATTCAAGAAGTGGTAAGACTTCATGGAGTTTTGGTCTCCATTATTTCAGATAGAGGTGCCCAATTTACAGCACAGTTCTGGAAATCTTTTCAGAAAGGTTTGGGATCAAAGGTGAACTTGAGTACTACCTTTCATCCTTAGACAGATGGGAAAGCAGAGTGTAGCATTCATACTTTAGAAGATATGTTGAGAGCCTGCGTGATTGATTTAAAGAGGAATTGGGATGATCACCTGCCTGTCATAGAGTTTGCTTACAACAAAAGTTTTCGCGCTAGCATCCAAATGGCTCCTTATGAAGCTCTTTATGGGAGAAGATACAGATCTCCAATTGGATGGTTTGAAGTTGGTGAAGCAAGGTTGATAGGACCAGACTTAGTTCACTAAGCTATGGAAAAGGTAAAGGTGATTCAGGAGAGGTTGAAAATGGCACCGAGTCATCAAAAATCCTACAGTTTTTGGGTATATTTGAAGTAGATGATTGGGTATATTTGAAAGTATCACTCATCAATGGTATTATGAGGTTTGGTAAGAAGGGGAAGCTTAGTCCAAGGTATATTGGACCTTATCGCATAGCCAAGAGGATCGGCAATGTAGCTTATGAGTTAGAGCTACCTCAAGAGTTAGCAGCAGTGCATCCAGTATTTCACATCTCTATGTTAAAGAAGTGCATGGGAAATCCTTCATTGATAGTACCAACTGAAAATGTTGGGATTAAGGATAATTTATCTTATGAGGAGATTTCGGTTCAGATTTTAGATCGCCAAGTTCGCAGGTTGAGAACAAAGGAGGTCGCATCAGTCAAAGTCCTTTGGAGGAACCAATTTGTTGAATCCGGAGAAAATTCATATCAAGGTACTAATCCTCTTCTTAGTACTAGTTAAATTATGAGTATGCATGTTGTTACTTGTTTTTTGCTTGTTGAGTGTTGAACTTGATGTTACTACCCTTAGCTTAGTGAAATATAGCTCATTCGAGGACGACTGTTCCCAAGGGGGAGATATTGTAACATCTCGACAAAAGACTAGAAAGAGTTTAAAATCTAAAAATAATCATTTTTGTCAAGCATGTGGAAATCTGGAAATTTTTGTCTAAGTTAAGAAAGTGAGTTTTGGTCATTTTCAAATGACCATAACTCCTAGCTCAGGATAATTTAGGAGTAATTCTTGATATGGTTGGAAATCCCTTGGTAAGATCTTTCCAACGCCGCCGATTTTGTACGATTTCAACATCGTATGAGTGAGATATGCCTTTCGGAAATTGGGATGTTGGATTGAGGAAAGTCCCAATCCGGATTTAGGGAAGGGCAAAGTAGTCTTTTCTCTAAATAATTTCCAAATTCATTTTTAAGGATTTATTCGGGTAAGAACTGGACCAAGTCAGTTTGGAGAATTGAGAAATACGCTTAGGGCTTGGAGAAGAGAGAAAAGAACAAAGAAAGGGAGAAAAGCCAAGGCTTCGCCAAAAACGTCAAGATTTTGGAATGGAATTCGTCGGGGGTGATCCCTATTAAGGTATGTGAGATCTTTTCATGTTGGGTTAGTTCACCCACACTCCCATCTTATTTCTATTCAAAGAATGGTTGTTGATTGAATGAAAAGTTAGGGAGTTCTTGAAGAACTTTGTTGAAATTCGTTAAGGTCTTGTTGGTTGAGTTTTTGATGCTTGGGGGTTGAGTTGATTCATGTTTCCGAGTTGTTTTTCGAGTTAGTTTTGTTGTGTATTGAGGGTACAATTGATCCTAAGTGTTTGGGGAAGAACTAGTGAAGATTGTAGGGTTTAGAGATGAAAAACGGAGAAGAAAAATCGTCAAAAACCTGGGGAAGGGGGTGGGGAGTCGCGCCAGCCAGTGCACCCCAAAAGGGGCTCTGAAGTTCACCCATAGGGCAATGCACCAGCCAGCGCGCCCCGGCTGGTCCTCTGAATTTTGAGGGCTGGCGCCCCGCGCCTCTCAGAACGCCAGGGACGCCGGTTCTCCCCATTCATTCCTCACCTTTTCGTACTTGTTCCTAAGCTATGTACCTATGTTTTCTAGTAGATTCCAACACTCTAGGGTACATTTAAACATCATGAAATCATCCATAAACATGAGATCATGAACCTTGAATCCATAATCCAATTCAAGGAAAGTTAAGATCAAAGTAATAGATGCTAAGAGTCAAAGTCTAGAAGTTAAGAAGCAAGTCAAATCAAAGTTTCTTAAAGTTTTCAAAAGTCTTTATTAAACGTTTAAACTTCATTTTAAGGCTCAAGTTTCTAGTAAAGTGAAGAGTAAAGAGTTGATTTCATTTCTCAAAAGTTATTAGGGAACTAAGTATTCCCAAAGAAGTTTATAAATGTTTTCACATTTGAGCAAGAAAGGAACTATGTTTTCCAAAAGAGCCTTTGGGCTAAACCTTGAGAAATTATCTCAAACTAAAGAAAGAGGTGTTTAAAACACATATGAGCTAAATTATATTTTTGGGAGTAGTATTGAGCACCGAATTGGGGACCCAAGTTTATATTAACTCAAATCTCCATAAGAACCATTAGCCATCATGGGTATTAATGTGTCATACTTTTCAGATGATCCATAAGTTAAGCTAGTGGATCCACTAAGTTAAGTAAGGTCCTATATCACAGAAAGGTAAAGGATGGTCCTTGGGCGACGTGAGGTAAAATGTTGTATCATCACTAGGGCTCATAGTGGTGGTTGTTGGTTAATGAATCTCCCACTAAAGTTACATTACTTTTATATAAAAGTAAAGTTGAGTTTGTTATTGCTTTATCTTTAAAAACCTAAGTTTTTTACACTGTTTTACAAGCCTTATATATATTGCATTTGTCTTATTGCTTTTTATTGAGTTAAGTTATTCATGAGTTGAACAGAGGAAATGTAAGTGTTCCTTTGTACTCCTTCCAAGCTTAAGTTGTTGTATAGCATTACAACTCGCATACCCGTACATTCAATGTACTAATGCCAGTTGGCCTGCATCTTATTATGATGCAGACACAGGTAACCAGGATCAGCATCCAGCGTGCCGTTGATCTAGTCGAGCACACCAGAGTCAGTGGTGAGCCTCCTTACATTCCGAAGGACTCTTTTATTCGCTTTCCTAGTTTTTCTTTATTATGATGTTCTGTCCCAACAACCATCTCAGTATTATAGAGGCTTCATAGACAATCAGATAGTAGTTGAGTCTCTCATCTATGTATTTACAGATATTCTATTTTGAGACGTAGGTTGCCATTTTGGCCAGATTTGATCATTTAAGTTGTTTTTGAACTTATATTGTAGTGAGTTTAGTCTTTTGCTGAGTTAAGTAGCCATGCCAACGGTTCTCTTGGGGCCAGAAATGGTCTCCGAGTGCCAGCCACGTCCAAGGTGTAGACTCGGGGCGTGACAAGATACCTGAGCTAATTAGAGTTAGTGTTTATTCCAGGCGTCGTATCCAATGCAATCATTAGTACTCTTGTATCGGCTTGGTACCCCAGCCAACCAGCAATCACAGATAATCATGCACAACCACAACCATAATCAAAATGAACCATAACACTTGAAACCAGAAGTAACATAAATCAGTTCATTGCACGGATGAGATTATCAACATAATATCATTTCATATCCTTTCTTATATTTTCAAAACATGCATTGCATAATGATACTATAAAGCAGTAGACATGCATACATACATGAAATAAAAAAAATACAACCATCATCTACCTCAAATCAAGCTCTTAGGGAATTCTAAAGAATCCAAGTTTTCACCTTTTAATGTGACTTCTTGAGTTGAACAACATTTAAGGCTACGACTTGCAGGGAAGGATGCCACTTTTTAGTTGTACCTCTGAAAAAGTTTTTCTACATTTAAATCTAATTAACTATTTCTAACAAATATTCTAATATTCTTTAAATAAATAAAAACCTTGTTTAAAGTTCCAATTTTATGCCCAAAAAAAGTTGGAACTCACATTTTAGAAAGAGATAAGTCAAACAGAGATGGAAAAAATTATGTTGTGGTTATTTTTTCAATTTGTTGCTACTGCATTGGACAAGGAGGACGTCACTAACATATTTCTTGAATCTAGTAAATGTTGTGTCTTTTTCTGATATTTTTCTCAGAAAATTATCTAATACTCCAATAAATTCTTTTGTCTTCTTCTGACTGGTTCATGTCAAATTTATTATAAATTAGTATCTGGACAAACGCTTTTCACGTGTATCCCATATTATTATTATTCAACTGTATATTTATAGGTATAATGTTATACATTAAAATTATTTAATTGAGCTATCTATTAAAGGTTAAAGATATAAAAAAGATTAGCATAATTACATATCCTTAAACCCTTAGGAATAAAGTTAGAATCCATATTATGTTATGTTCTTACTTATTACAATATATAATGCACTTCTATATCTCCAAACAATAATTATAGCCTTCTATTTGATTTGATTGATAATCTTTCTAGGAGAGACCATGAGATCAAACTGGAAGGCTATCAAGATTTCATACCTGTCAAATAGATTTCTTAGTTTATATAGTCACACTCACATGTATTGATAATTGTCTAGAGAACCTTTTTTTTTTCCAATCGAGAAAAAAAATTATGATCATTAACCAAACAAAATCATAAAATTTTGAGAGATTAGTCATCAAAAGTGAAGGAAGGGGAAAATAAATAAATCACACTACACCTACTTAACATGAATTATATCACTACATCATCTTGTCATATGGATGCCAAGAAACAATTGAAAAAGAATAACATTGCTTAGTTGTTAAGAGTTCATAAGAAACTAAGTCCAATATTTTATTTTATTTTGCATAGAAATAATAAGCACATAAATACACAACCTATATAGTAAATGCTAAATGATTCATTTATGTACTACCATAAAAGATGTAAGAATTATACATAATTTTTAGTTTTACTAGAGGGAGATCAAAAGGCAAAAACCATTTAAACTGAAAAGTAAACGGACTATTAGAAGTTGAATAATCCTCTACACTTACCCTGTTTAATGCTATGCTTAAATTAAAATTAAGTGGGAATTGGATAAGTTATTGCACCTAAATTATCATTTAATAGAAGTTTTCTTAAAAGAATAAATTGTCAAACATTCTTTAGAGAGGAAGATGAAAAAGTTATTGTATGCATTAACTTTCATGTTAAATATATTTAATTTATTAAATATTTTATAAAATATTAATTTAATTTAGGGGTAAACTAGCAATTCAACATTTTACTTAGATTCTTCCCTCTTATAGTAATAAATGATGATGATGATAATAGTTCTCAAACTACCCAATTACTAAATATGTCACGACCCGAGCCTACACCCTGGACGTGGACGGCACTCGAGAACCATTGCTGGCCTCCAAGAGAACCCTCATCCTGGCTGACTACAAGCGGAAGACTAACTCAAGCATACAAAAGCTTAAAAACTGAATAAAAATTCATGAAACCTTAAATACAAAGCTCTAACTCAAAAGAAAACTCTGTATAATATAATATATTCAACTCGCCATAAAATAGGCAACTTAAGTCCTTAAAACATTTACCAAATTAAATGAATAGACTTCTGAAACTCTATTGTCTATCTATGAATCCTCTTAATGGCAAAGATGGAAGTCGAGACAAGACCCACGACCTCCTAACAAATGATATAACTGAAAGTAAATGTGGAACCCTCCGGAAGAAAGGAGGCTCACCATAGCTAACTCAAACCCCATGTTGTATCAACGAAGCTCTAGTTGATGATCCTGAATACATGGATCTGGATCATGAAAAGATGCAGACAAATTGGCATAATACTTGGAATGTACGAGCATGTAAGGGGAATTCTAAAGCATAACATAAGCTTGAACTTGATAAAAAGGGAAACATAGTTACGTTTTCTCAAACTTACTCAACTCAGAAGTACTTAAGGATAAGATACTCAACTCAGTAATACGGTTCTCAACTCAAGATACTCAACTCGAATGACAACTCGTTATACTCAAGGATAAAGCAATAGTAAAAGATGCAATATCTATGGAAAGCTTTAAAATTGTGGATAGCAACTCAATGTATTGAAATATACAATAATACTCAATGTGTATATAAAAATACAATATAACTCTGTGGGAGTTTCTCTAACCGACAACCACCACTATGTGTCTAAGTGATGAGACATCGTTTTGCACACGCTGCCAAAACTGTCCTATACTTTGCCATCATATAGAACGCCCTAACTATGTGGATCCAGTAGTTTATGCTAAAAAGCACTAAGGAGTCATCTAAAATGTATGATCATTTCTACCCATGATGGCTACATGGTTTATGAAGACTTGAGTTATTATGAACTCGCGTACCTATATCGGTGCTCAATACTACTCCCAAATTATACTCAGCTCATATGTTTAAAAAGATAACTCTTTCTCTGGTTTGAGATAATTGCTCAAACTACCCTCTTAAAGGAGGCAACTACTCTTGAAAACTCTTTCTCAAAAACATATCAAAATCATATTTTAATATGATCATTGTTGACCTAGTAAGTCATACTGCATAAACATTGATAGTATATCTAGATACCATACTGCTTAAACACTGATGACATACTCGATTGTCATACTAATTATGTTTTAGAAACTCTTTCTCAAAACTCATCTTTTTCTTAAAAGAGATAGTACTCAAACTGCTTAAAACTCTTTTGGAAATCTCAGTTTGCTCTTATCTTAAATGTAAAAGTATTTACTATTGGGAATACTTAGTTCCCATATGTCATTTTAAAGAAAATGAACTCAACTCTACTCTTTCTCAACTAAGTGCTTAAGTCTTTAAAACAAGTTTTAAAACAATTTGTAAAAAGACTTCTTAAAATAGGGTTCATGCCGAATTATGGACGTGAACGACTCAATTCAAGGTTTTCAATAACCATGCATAGAACATAATACTTGGAACTCAACAACTCCAGAACTTAAGGAGTAAATGATACTATTCATCTCAAGAATGCTCGACTCAGAGGGTTCATGCGAAATTATGGGCATTGTAACACCTCGGAAATCAGACCCAGAAAAAAATTACAGATTTTACGTGAAGCAATGAACCACGCAGGGTTAACGAACCGTGATAGGGTCCACGGTCCATAGACCTTCCCGTGGTCCAGAGTTGGACTCAACCAGGCCCAAGCGTTCGTAGAAAAGAGGCAGTAGCCCCCTTGGCCAACCCCTCAGACGTCCACACCCAAGTGAAGACCATGAGGGCCTTCATAGTCCGTGGTGTTTATGACGGCTCGTAGGAACATCCGTAAGATTTAACCAGTAGGCTTCGATACCAGAGCCTCCAGACCTAAGCCCAAGTGAGGACCACGGGGACCATCACAGTCCGTGGTCCTACACACGATTTGGGGACCTCTACACGGGCTGTGGTAAGGGCTCGTGTATCAGAGGCCCTCATTTCCTGGACTAACTCCAGACCATGACCGGCTTCACGTTCCGTGGTCCCTTTCACAGTCCGTGAAGGTGGTCGTGGTCAGCCCGTCTGCAGCTTTAAGTTTGGGATATTTTAGTCTTTTCCTTTTTCGTTGGTCCTCTAAACCTCGTCGATTTTACCATAAAATACATGGTTTTGGTAAGTTTTGGCCGATAAATATAACTAGAACTTACCTAAGTCAAATCTATCATCAAAACTTAGAAAATTTGAACGCTTAGAGAAGAAAGATGCGACCAAACCCTAGTTCAAGAATGCAGCAAGAATCTATCAGTACCAACACCAAAATCAAATGATTTCTCCATGGAATTCATTACCAGATATGTGGGATTTCACAAGTGGGTTCCTTTTGCCATTAGGTCCCTAGATTTCAGTCAGTTTCTTGATTCCCTTATTATGCACAGACCGAGGGTATCTAGAATTTCAGCTGATTATCATGAAGTAGTTAGTTTAATGTTCCGAATCATATTATCATGTTATTACTATATTTACGACATGAATTTCAGAACCCTTGCTTTGTATTTCTATAGTTCTTGATTTATACATTCTAGGTTAGATATTTAAGCTATTTCAGATATATATGCCTCAGTTTTGAATGTGTCTTTATCAATATATAAATGTACATTCTCAGTTTACATGTCAGTTTTGAGCTATCTAATATAATACATAAATCAGTCATAATGTGTTAATCATTTAATCTATTGGGAGTAGCATAATACCGAGTTGGACTAGGGTCGGTCACCCATATAGTCCAAAAACTATGAGCCACATAGGTTATAAGTCCCTTCTGTGGGCATCATTTTAGTGATCACACCAGCATGCCTTAACACCTTTGACTGGGTGTATTGGGTCCTCTCGATGGGGCATATACATCAGACTCCACATTTAGCTCATGTGGTTTTATTATCGGTTATTAGTAGCTCCCACAGTTCAGTCAGACTCTATTGCATTGACCATATTTTAGAACAGTCGGTATTCAGTCTCAGCACGTTATAAATTTGGTCATTGCATCAAGTTAGCTCAGTATTCAATATCTATATCTTGTTCAGATTATGCTCTTGCTTTATTACATGTTCAGTTATATGTTTATTTTAGCTTTACTCTATCTTGCATGCGCAGTACCTTTCAAGTACTGACGCATACTCTGCGCTATTTCTTCTTTTGATGTAGATTCAGGTTCTGAGCATTCAGATCATGCTTAGATCGGTTCCCGATCTCCGGTTCAGCAGCATCATTGGTGAGTCATCATTCTTCGAGGACATAGTCATGTTATTTTTCACTTTTCAATCTTTTAGTTATTAGTTTTGCTAGACTTAGCTGGGGCATGTCCCACCACTTCTAATCAGTTAGAGGATATTTTCAGACATAGTTAGTTTCAGATTAGTGTTTGACTTTGATATCTCTTTTGTATTAAAACTCTCAGATTTCATATTCAGTTTAGTATATGGGTATTCCCCATCATTTTCTATTTACTTCATGTTTTATGATTCCGCATCAGTTTATTATTCCTAGTATGCTTATGTTATGATAGCAGGGTTAGCTTAGGGCCACTCGTGATCCTAGGTCCCGGGTTTGCGTCTCTGGGGTAGCTTGGTGCGTGAGAAACTTGGTATCAGAGCATTAGGCTTAAGAGTCCTAGGATGTCTAAAAAGCCGCACTTAGTAGAGTCCTTTTCATGGGTGTGAAGTGCACCACATATAATGAGAGGAAGGCTATGAAGTGTTATACGAAAACTTTATTTTTCTTATTACTCTTATCATGCGTAAGGTATGATCTAATTTACATTCTAACTCGATGTTCTATGTTTTAGATCATGCCTCCCTGTAGAGCTAACGCCAGGAATGCTAACGCAGCTCATCTAGTTCCAAATCAAGAAGTCTAAAATGCTGAATTCAGGAATTCCATCCAGATGTTGGCTTAGAGTGTTGCTAACTAGAACAATCAGCGGGTTTAGGCCCTTGTGAATGTTAGTGGTGGATCTGCAGCAGCGAGGGTCCGTCACTTTGTTAGGATAAATCCGCATGAGTTCTTAGGATCGCCGACTGGTGAGGATCCCCAGAATTTCTTGGATGAATTCAAGAAGATCATTGAGGTGATGCAAGTCACTGGGAATGATCGGGTTGAGTTGGCATCTTACCAGCTAAAAGATGTGGCTCATATTTGGTACACTTAGTGGAAAGAGAACAAGGGTACAAATGTTGCTACTATCACTTGGGATTGCTTCAGTGAAACCTTTCTGGATAGGTTCTTCCCGATATGCTGCTCATGTGACTCAGTGGTATAGATGCTGCTTCTATCACTCAGTGGAATTCATGAACCTGAGACAAGATAATATGACGGTCAAAGTGTATGGGATCAAGTTTTCCCAACTCTACAGGTATGCTCCTCATATGGTTGCAGATTCCAGGGGTCAAATGAATAAGTTTTTGTATGGAGTGTCAGATTTGGTGAAAACGGAGTGTAGAAATGCTATGTTTCTTGAGAACATGAATATCTCTAGGCTCATGCCTCACGCTCAGCAGGTTGAGGGTGATAAGCTTAGGGAACATACCAAGGAGAACAAGAAGGCTAGGACTGGGAACTATGATTATTCTCAACATAAATCAGGTGGTGGAAATTGCTAGTAGAGTTAGCCGATGTTTTCAACCCAGCCCCTTCATCGACTAGTGTTCCATCCTCCAGGAACAAGTATGATCATAAAGGTAGGATAACAGGCTCTAAGTCTCAGGGGAGTGTCTCAGGTACCAAAACCTACCAAACTTATCCTAAGTGTGGTAAGAACCATCCAAGCTAGTGCCCTGCAGGAAAGGAATGATGCTTTGGGTGTGGTCAGTCTGGTCACAGGTTTAGGGATTGACCTTCTAGACAGGGTCAAAGAAGCAATGCTAGTAGGGCTCAACAGCGCCAAAACAAGCTCAATGCTCTACAGGCTCGCCAGGATCACGAAGATTCTCCTGATGTAGTCACTGGTACGTTACGAGTCTTTAATCTCAATGTTTATTCTTTGTTAGATCTAGGGGCTACTCTTTCCTTTGTAACTTTATATATAGCAGTCAAGTTTGATGTTAGTCCAGAAACTCTCTCAGAACCCTTCTCAGTCTATACTCTAGTCGGTGACCCAGTTATAGCTAGACGGGTATACAAAAATTGCCCTATCACAGTCTCTCAGAAAGTCACCTCAGCAAATCTTGTAGAGTTAGAAATGGTAGACTTCCATGTTATTCTAGGCATGGATTGGTTACATTCCTGTTATGCCTCAGTCGATTGTAGAACTAGGATTGTTCGTTTTCAATTCCTAGACGAACCAATCTTAGAATGGAAGGGTAGTAGCTTAGCGCCTATGGGTCGATTCATTTCATACCCTAAGGATAGAAAGATGATATCTAAGGGGTATATCTATCATCTAGCTTGGGTCAAGGATTCCAACTCTGAAACTCCAACTCTAGAGTCAGTTCCTGAGTCAGTGAGTTTGCAGAAGTGGTTCCAGAAGATCTTCCTGGAGTTCCTCCGAAAGGGAAATCGACATTGGAATAAATCTCCTTCCAGATACCTAGCCTATTTCTATTCCTCGTTACATAATGGCTCCAGCAGAGCTAAAGGAATTGAAAGAGCAGTGGAAAGACCTTCTAGATAAGGTCTTCATCAGACCTAGTATTTCGCCATGGGGTGCACCAGTATTGTTTGTAAAGAAGAAAGATGGTTCTCTCAGAATGTGGATTGACTATAGGCAGTTTGAACAAGTTCACAATCAAGAATAAGTATCCCATCCCTAGGATTGATGACTTGTTTGACCAACTTCAGGGTGATAGTCATTTCTCAAAGATAGACCTCAGATCCGGCTATCCTTAGCTTAGAGTCAGAGGTAATGACATTCCAAATACAACCTTCAAGACTCGGTATGGTCACTGTGAATTTGTAGTAATGTCATTTGGACTAACCAATGCTCATGCAACTTTCATGGATTTGATGAACAGAGTGTTCAAGCAGTACTTGGATTTGTTCGATATCGTCTTTATTAATGATATCCTCATTTACTCTAGGAATGAAGAAGAACATGTGAGTCATTTCAGGGTTGTCTTGCAAACTCTCAAAGATCGGCAGATATTCGCTAAATTTAGCAAATGCAAGTTTTGGTTGCAATCAACTACTTTCCTTGGGCATATAGTATCCAACGAAGGAATTCGAGTGGATTCACATAAAATAGATGCAGTGAAATAATGTCCCAGACCTACCTCTCCTGCAAATATCAAAAGTTTCTTGGGTCTTGCGGGTTATTACAGAAGGTTTGTGGAAGGATTTTCATCCATAGCCTCTCCATTGACTAAGTTGACTCAAAAAAAGGTGAAGTTTCAGGTGTCAGATGATTGTGAGAAAAGCTACCATTACAGCATTCAGATGGCCCCTTATGAGGCACTGTATGGATGTAGATGCAGATCTCTTCTTGGTTGGTTTGAAGTAGGAGAAGAAGCCTCAATAGGGCCGTATTCAGTCCTCGATGCTATGGAGAAAGTGCAACTCATTAGAGATAGACTTAAGACAGTCCAGAGTAGCCAGAAGTCTTACGCAGATGTAAGGAGAAGGGAACTAGATTTCCAAGTTAATGAGTGGGTTTACATGAAAGTGTCACCTATGAAAGAGGTGATGAGATTTGGCAAAAAAGGGAAGCTCAGTCCTAGATATGTAGGCCCTTACAAGATTCTAAAAAGGATTGGTAAAGTGGATTATGATTTAGAGTTGCCAGCAGAACTAGCAGCAGTGCATCCTGCCTTTCACATTTAGCTTTTGAAGAAGTGTGTGGGTGAACCAGCATCCGTAGTACCATTAGAGAGTGTGGTTGTGAAAGAAAGTCTTTCTTATAAGGATGTACCAGTTGTGATTGTTGATCGTCATGTCAGATTGTTGAGAAACAAGGAAGTCGCTTCAGTCAAGGTTTTGTGGAGTAGTCAGTCCATAGAGGTCGGAGTCAGTCCGTAGAGGGAGCTACTTGGGAAGCAGAAGCAACCATGAAGTCCAAGTATCCTCACCTTTTTCCTTCTGATTCCACTCCAGCTTGAGGTAATAGTTCCTCTTCAGTTTTCCAGTCGTTCATGCATGAATTCAGTCTTAGTATCTTGTTCCTTTGATTAGTACTTGCATTTTCAGCATATTTGCATGTTCTTGGAACTCAGATAAGTCAGAAAAGAAGTCTTCAATGTTAGTAGTAGGGTGGTAGCTCTTTCTCTACATTTCAGCTAGTTAGTCTTCATTCGAGGATGAATGATCCCAAGGGAGAGATAATGTAACACCTCGGAAATTAGACCCAGAAAAAAATGCAGATTTTACTTAAAGCAGTGAACCGCGACAAGGTTCACGGACCGTGATAGGGTCTACGGTCCGTAAACTTTCCCGTGGTCCAGAGTTGGACTCCACCAGTCCCAGGCAACAGATCACGAGACCCTTCACGGGCCGTGGTCTTGACAACGGACCGTGGTGGCGTCCGTAGAAATGAGGCAGTAGACCCCTTGGCCAACCCCTCAGACGTCCACGCCTAACTGAAGACCACGAGGCCCTTCACAGTCCGTGGTCTTCATGACGGCTCGTGGGAGCATCCATAAGGTTTAACCAGTATGCTCCGATACCTGAGCCTCCAGACCTCAGCCCAAGTGAGGACCAGGTGGACCTTTATAGTCCGTGGTCCTCCACACAGGCCATGGTAAGGGCTCGTGAATTAGAGGCCCTCAGTTCCTGGACTATGTCCAGACCACGACCGACTTCACAATCCGTTGTCCCTTTCATGGTCTGTGAAGGTGGCCGAGGTCAGCCCGTCACCAGTTTTAAGTCAGGGATATTTCAGTCATTTCCTTTTTCATTGGACCTCTAAACCATGTCGTTTTTACCGAAAATTACATGGTTTTGGTCAGTTTTGGCCTAGAAACATACCTAGAACTTACCTAAGTAAAATCTATCATCAAAACTTAGAAAATTAGAACTCTTAGAGAAGAAACAGGCGACCAAATCCTTGTTCCAGAACGAAGCAAGAATCCATCTGTTCCAGCCCCGAAATTGAAAGATTTCTCCATGGAATTTGTCACCACGTATGTGGGATTTCACTAGTGGTTTCCTTTCACCCATTAGGTCCCTAGATTTCAGTTAGTTTCTTGATTCCATTATTATGAACAAACCTAGGGTTTCTAGAATTGCAGTAGATTATCATGAACTAGTTAGTTTAATGTTCTGAATCATATTAGCATGTTATTACTCTATTTCCTGCATGAATTTCAGAACCCTAAATCTGTATTTCTTTAATTCTTGATTTACACATGCTAGGTTAGATATTTCAGCTATTTCAGATATACATGACTCAATTTTGAATGTGTCTTTATCAGTATATAAATGTACATTCTCAGTTTGCATGTCAGTTTTGAGCTATCTAGTATAATACAAAAATCAGTCATAATGTGTTATTCATTTAATTTATTGGGAGTAGCATAATATCGAGTTGGACTAGGGTCAATCACCCATATAGTCCCAAAACTACGAGCCACGTAGGTTATAGGTCCCCTCTGCGGGCATCATTCTAGTGATCACGCCAACATGCCTCTACACCTTTGGCCAGGTGTATTGGGTCCTCACGATAGGGCGTATACATCGGACTCCACATTTATCTCATGTGGTTTTATTATCGGTTATTAGTAGCACCCTAGTTCAGTCAGACTCTATTGCATTAACCACATTTCAGTATAGTCAGTATTCAGTCTCGGCATGTTATAAATTTGGTCATTACATCCAGTTACTTCGGTATTTAGTATCTATATCATGTTCAGATTATGCTCTTGCTTTAATGCTTGTTCAATTATATGTTTATTTAAGCTTTATTCTATCCTGCATACTCAGTACCTTTAATGTATTGACGCATACTCTATGCTACATCTTCTCGTGATATAGGTTCAAGTTCTCAGTATTTAGATCACGCTTAGATCGGTGCCAGATCTGCAGTTCAGCAGCATCATTGATGAGTCCTTATTTTTCGAGGACATAGTCATGTTATCTTTCAGTTTCAGTCTTTTAGTTTTCAGTGTTGCTAGACTTAGTTGGGGCATGCCCTAACACTTCTAGTCAGTTAGAGGCTATTTTCAAACATAGTTAGTTTCAGCTTAGTGTTTGAGTTTGATATCTCTTTTGTATTAAAACTCTGAGATTTCATATTATTTTAGTATATGGGTATTCCCCATCATTTTCGATTTACTTCATGTTTAGAGCTTCCACATCAGTTTATTATTCTTAATATGCCTATGTTATGCCAGCAGAGTTTGCTTGGGGTCACTCGTGATCCTAGGTCCTATATCTACGTCTCGGGGGTAGCTCAGGGCGTGACAGGCATGAACTACTCAACTCAAAGACTCAAAGATACTTCTCATGTCAGGACTACACAACTTATAGAGTTCATGCGCTATTATGGGCATGAACTACTCAACTTGAAGGTCTATATAAAAACATGAAACTCGTATAAACGACTCTTTTCATTCTCATACTTACATCCTCACAACTTAGCTCAAATCGATAGTTGATCTCAAAGGATTCACAATTGAACTCAAAAACATTCTTGAAATTTACTCTTAACTCTCTTTTGAATGTTAATTATGAATTCAAGAGTTATGGTTCATGATATGAAAGATCTCGTGACGACAAAGTAGACTCATGAATACATTCTCATACTCACTTGCTCTAGTCTTGAAACAATTTAATATAAAATGTAGAAGACTCCACAAAAGGACACAAAAGGACTTTCTTAGAATGTTCAAAAGAACTCTCAAAAACATAACTCTTAACTCTACCTTGAATTTGATTTATGAATTCAAGGTTGTGATTTATGATAGGAAAGATCTCATGATGTTTAGGAGTGCTTTTAGATAGTTAAACATGAGAAACGATCAAGATAGCACTGTCTGGAAGCAAGTCCGCGATACGGAGATGCATTTAAATATTTGATCACGAAATAAACTTTGAGACAGAACGGTCAGTGACCATTTTGCGACGTAGAGAAAAATTGTGTGAAATAGGGAGGCAGGTTCGCGATGCAGAGCCAAGTGCCAGATTGGCCCGACTTTTTCCCTTCTTCATTTTCTAAACCCAAATCGCCTAAATTCGATTCTAGTGGAATGATTTGTAATTTATTATGGTAAGAATAATTCAAATTAATTATTTGGAATTATTTCCATAATAGGAAGCCTCAGTAATTAATTCCATGGCCCTACAATACCCTGATTTAACTAGAATTCAAAATCCTATTCCGAAGGGAAAAGGACTATTAACATGCTTTTCTTGTCTTTTCAAGAAAACTGGGTTTTCTTCTGGTTTTTAGATTGGAAAAAATCTCTATAAGTAGGGATTCACCTAACCTACAAAAAGATTGAAAGGTTTCTATACGATACTTGCCCATCCATGCATTGAGAGAGTTCAAATGTGAACTTGGGATCATTGTAGAAGACCGCAATGTTGATGTATATCTTGTGGATTCGCTTGAAAGTTTGTCTAACTTGTGGATTCGCTTGAATTTATCTGCTCACACTTTAAGAGGTAATTCTTGAATTAAATTTCAACAAGTTTATATGTTCTAGAATGATTATGTGTGTTCAAGAAAAATCGTATTGGTTATCTATTATTCGTATAAACGGTATGATTTTGATATGCTTCCGTTGTGCATATAGTTTTCAAACAATAAGCAGCTTGTTCTCATTTATTTATATTTGGAATGTTGCGGACCACATTTAAGCAATTGGTTGTTTTATTGTTGTTGCCGCCTAAAAAACATGTAATCAAGTTACATTGTATAATACGTGTCTCGCATTTATCTACAATCAATTAGAGGTAGACGTTCCGTATTCGGTTCAAAATTTCCAAATTTTGAATTCGGTAATTCAGTAACTAGTAGTTATATATAGACATCAAATATCAAATTTTCAAATTTACGTTTGGTAATTCGGTAATTGGCAGTGAAAAGTAGATACCGAATATTAATTTTTTTTAAAATTTATGTTTGGTAATTTGGCAATCGGTAAATCAAACTTCAGCTCAAAATGATATTCAGTAATACCATATTGAAGTTGTAATCCATTGTGTTACATAGTTAATACTATTGGTCCAATGCTTTCTATTTTTATATATCGAGACACGATATAATAGAAGATCACCAAACAAGAAGATATCAAGAAAAACAAATTGACACTTCTAAAAAAACATATGTGTTTGATTGGTTTATGTTTATCTTTAATTTTTTCTTTGGACCTGTACTAGTAATGGACCTGTTGATACATCTCCTTCATTAAGTAAACAATATCATATTCGGGAAATACCGAATCCTAAATGCCACTAATGTATCATACCAAACCCAAACTTAAATATCTTAATTGTAAAATTTTACTCCCAAATATTATACCGAATAATCAAATACCAAATTACCAAAAAAATCTATACGGTCGGTAATTCAATTTTCAATATTTTATGCCCAACCCTAATGTCAATTGAAAATAACCTTCAATTTCCTTCGAAATAAAATAAAGTAAAAAAGATCTGATATACCCTTCCACTTTGTGATTTAGATCTGATATACCTATGTTATAAAAGTGACTCTCACATATCTTGTTCATTACAGAAACATATTTTTCTTTAAATCGTTTTATTTTTAAAAAAAAAAAAAATCATGTAGGGGTAGTTTGATCCTTCTCACAGGTACATTTTATTAACCTTCAACAACTAATGGTCAAATTTATTTTTTACTCATTTTCTCTTAAAATTTATCATAGATGTCAAAAAATAAATTATAATATAACACAAATAAATTAGTTTGAATATTTTTTTTAACTTATTGTATTTTCTCATTGACACATCTTCCTTTTGTTTCTCATATATTTACAATGAAGAGTTGGGTATGAAACCAACTCTTATCAGTTCAGCTTGTATATTTAATATTTTGGTATCGATACATATTATATAAATATATAAAATCGTCTTATTACCAAAAAAAATAAAATAATATTATGAAACTAAAGTAATGATAAACAATTGAATATTTAAGAGTCAAATTTGTGTTGAATAAAAAAAGTGGAAAAAATTAGAAACTAAATATTTAATTTATTTTTTCACTTTCATTAAATCAAAGAATATATATGGGTCATTTGTGTAGATGTAAAGTATATATGAGTATAGATCTAAGACGAGCTCTAAACCCAAGCAAACGGGTTAGTTCTATGAAGACGTTGGAGTTTGTATGGTCAATAAGCCATTCTCAAGTTGTTAAGTTCGTACCTAACCCAACACACCAATTATTAATGCCAAGCTTCAATTCAATATTAAGAAAACAATTTAAAAGCAATTAAGGAATTGAGTCCCCATAATTGAGATCTCACATCAGCCGTTGGAATATGCCATATGCTCAACAAGAAAAGAACAGGTGCCGTATTAGTAATCGAACCACAGTGTACAGGTAGGATCACACGGCCAGTCTAAACTATGAATATAAACAATTAACCACCATACTATAAATACAATCAACACATATCATTAACAAATATGAAAAAACCCAGATTCCCGGACCTTATTCGGAATTAACATACACATGAAACAAATAACATGATCACGTACAAGTCATACCTGAATCCAACTCACCTTTCAAGTAATCCAGACTACTCAAGGATCCAACTCGCATATATCATAGTATAGCAGGTAAATTCAGTCCACTCATGGAACCACATAAATTGATAGTGTATCGGCACGATACCCAAGCTAATCAGAGTTACTGTTTATACCAGGCGTAGTATCCAATGCAATCATTAATATTCTTGTATCGGCGTGGTACCCCAGCCAACCAGCAATCACAGATAATCATGCACAACCACAACCATAATCAAAATGAACAATAACACTTGAAACCAGAAGTAACATAAATCAGTTCATTGCACGCATGAGATTATCAACATAATATCATTTCCTATATTTTCAAAACACGCATTTCATAATGATACTATAAAGAAGTAGACATGCATACATACATAAAATCAAAAACATACAACCATCATCTACCTCAAATCAAGCTCTTAGAAAATTCTAAAGAATCCATGTTTTCCCCTTTTAACGTGATATCTTGAGTTGAACAACATTTAAGGCTACAACTTGCAGGGAAGGATGTCACTTTTTAGCGGCACCTCTGAAAAAGTTTTTCTATAGTTAAATCTAATTAACTATTTCAAACAAACATTCTAATATTCTTTAAATAAATAAAAACAATATTTAAAGTTCCAATTTTATGCCCAAAAAAAGTTGGATCTCACATTTTAGAAAAGGATAAGTCAAACAGAGATGGAAAAAATTATGTTGTGGTTATTTCTTCAATTTGTTGCTACTGCATTGGACAAGGAGGCCGTCAGTAACATATTTCTTGAATCTAGTTAATGTTGTGTCTTTCTCTGATATTTGCCTCAGAAAATTATGTAACCCTCCAATAAATTCTTTTGTCCTCTTCTGACTGGTTCATGTCAAATTTATTATAAATTAGTCTCTGGACACGTGCTTTTCACGTGTATCTCATATTATTATTATTCAACTGTTTATTTATAGTTATAATGTTATACATTAAAATTATTTAATTGAGCTATCTATTAAATGTTAAAGATATAAAAAAGATTAGCATAATTACATATCCTTAAACCCTTAGGAATAAAGTCAGTATCCATATTATATTATGTTCTTACTTATTACGATATATAATGTACTTCTATATCTAGAAACAATAATTATAACCTTCCATTTGATTCGATTGATAATATTTCTAGGAGAGACCATGAGATTAAACTGGAAGGCTATCAAGCTTTTGTACCTATTGAATAGATTTCTTAGTTTATATAGTCACACTCACATGTATTGATAATTGTCTAGAGCACATATTTATTTTTCCAATCGAGAAAAAAATAATATGATCATTAACCAACCAAAATCATAAAATTTTGAGAGATTAGTCATCAAAAGTAAAGACGGGGGAAAATAAATAAATCACACTACACCTATTTAACATGAGTTATATCACTACATCATCTTAACATATGGATGCCAAGAAACAATTGATAAACAATAACATTGCCTGGTTGTAAAGAGTTCATAAGAAATTAAGTCCAATATTTTATTTTATTTTGCGTAGAAATAATATATACATAAATACACAACCTATATAGTAAATGTTAAATGATTCATTTATGTACTGCAATAAAGGATGAAAGAAATTATACATAATTATTAGTTTTACCAGAGGAAGATCAAAAGGCAAACACCATTTAGACTGAAAAGTAAACAGTCTATTAGAAGATGAATAATCCTCAACACTTACCCTGTTTAATGCTATGCATAAATTAAAATTAAATGGGAATTGGATAAGTTATTGCACCTAAATTATCATTTAATAGAAGTTTTCTTAGAAGAATAAATTGTCAAACATTCTTTAGAGAGGAAGATGAAAAAATTATTGTGTGCATTAACTTTCATGTTAAATATATTTAATTTATTAAATATTTTATAAAATATTAATTTAATATAGGGGTAAAATAGCAATTCAACGTTTTACTTAGATTATTCCCGCTTATAGTAATATCATGTTAAATATATTTAATTTATTAAATATTTTATAAAATATTAATTTAATATAGGGGTAAAATAGCAATTCAACGTTTTACTTAGATTCTTCCCGCTTATAGTAATATCATGTTAAATATATTTAATTTATTAAATATTTTATAAAATATTAATTTAATATAGGGGTAAAATAGCAATTCAACGTTTTACTTAGATTCTTCCCGCTTATAGTAATATGTGATGATGACGATAATAGTTCTCTAACTACCCAATTACTAAATATGTCACGACCCGAGCCTACACCTTGGATGTGGCCGGCACTCGAGAACCATTACTGGTCTCTAAGAGAACCCTCATCCTGGCTGACTACAAGCGGAAGACTAACTCAATCATACAAAAGCTTAAAAACTGAATAAAAATTCATGGAACCTTAAATACAAAGCTTTAACTCAAAACAAAACTCTCAATAATATAATATATTCAACTTGCCATAAAATAGGCAACCTTAGTTCTTAAAATATTTAACAAAATAAATGAATAGACTTCTGAAACTCTACTGTCTATCTATGAAGCCTCTAAATGGCAAAGATGGAAGTCGAGACAAGACCCACGACCTCCTAACAACTGAAAGTAAAAATGGAACCCTTTGGAAGAAAGGAGGCTCACCATAGCTAACTCGAACTCCATGTGGTATCAACGAAGCTCCTGTTGATGATCCTGAATACCTGGATCTGCATCATGTAAAGATGCAGACCAAATGGCACAATACTTGGAATGTACGAGCATGTAAGGGGAATTCTAAAGCATAATGTAAGCTTGAACTTGATAAAAAGGGAAACATAGTTACGTTTTCTCAAACTTACTCAACTCAGAAGTACTTAAGGATAAGATACTCAACATAGTAATACGGTTCTAAACTCAAGATACTCAACTGGAAACACAACACATTATACTCAAGGATAAAGCAATAGTAAAAGATGCAATATACATGGAAAGCTGTAAAATTGTGGATAATAACTCAATGTATTGAAAAATACAATAATACTCAATGTGTATATAAAAAAACACTATAACTCTATTGTCACGACCCGGGAAGCACCCCCAAGTCGTAACAAGGCGTATTCGACCCCGAAGGGGTCTTATACAAGCCACATAGTCATTCATTGCATTCAATAATGAAAATAGTGCGGAATAATAAAAAAAAACTTATTTACATCCACACATTTAAACTTCTTAAAACAACTTTAAAAACACACAGCGGAAGTCTAAGTCTC
>JAJOOR010007339.1:0-58714 GCA_036250505.1 Solanum acaule | reverse complement strand
CGTAAGAATTCAGTAAGTAATCAGTTAACAAAAGTCAATTTTGGTTGTTATCAAGATGAGAGAATTAAATATGGTATACGTGTTCCCCACAAGCTCATAACGCAGTAATCCTAGTAATAGAAATCCTTTCCTAGTGTACTACATGCAAAGTGATAAGTTAGGTATCTCTAAATCCTTGGTCCGGCATCTAGAGAATTTCATCCTGCACCTTGGTCCAGGTACGTGTGTATAATTTACTAACCCTTACCTTTACCTCATATTAGACATCACATCGGTGTTTTGCTTAATTATTACTTCGAACCAATCGACACTAGCCTATTAGATAGTATCACACTAAATCTATGTTGATAATTCTTTTCTTGTTGATTACCTCCTTGGTCCTGTAAGTAGCAACAAGGCGAGATCTAACGTTGGCCACCATTAAAAAGACTTCTAAACGAAAGAATTATCAATGCATGCAAACACACTATTTAAGAATTGCTTTGTTACTATTCATACTTTGTTAATCGCTCATGGTTCCCACAACCCTAGTTGTAGAGTTTATTTACCCACAATTCATTGTTTTAGATGAAAGAATTATGAACTTACGTAAGAAGAATAATAAACCTAGAAATTCAACTTGAATTGCAACTCCAAAATCATCAAAACGATCTTAAGAAATTAATAATTGCTAAAGTTACAAGTTAATCTCCCAAGTCAAAAACTAGAACAAAAGTAATAAAATCCAACCTAACAAGAAGAAGAAAAGAACCCTCCAAAGTATCTCCTATGAATGATCTCCTCCTAAAATAATTATTTCTATGGACTAATTATAGAAAACCGTGAATAATATAATTGAGTCCAAATTAAGTTAGGAATTCAAAACCAAAAGGAATTGGATTCCTTTTTTTTTCCGCCGCGCGCGTGTGAAAGTTGAAACCGCCTCAAATTATAGATTCTGCCCCGCCATGAATCAATTGGCCAGTGCCTTTAGATATTGCCACGTGGAAGCTTATTCCTTCAACTCAAATTCTTTTGCAATTCGCAATTTGCAGCAATATGCACCTTATATATAAATATAACATTTTATTCACTTTAATCCATTAAGCTGCCGGCTTGATTTCCTTCTTCAACCTTCCATTTTTAATTTGTTTTAGCTCCAAACTTCTTCATTTTCCCACCAATTTAATCCTACAAATAAAATATATTATTTAGCACAATCCATAAAATATATGCTCAAAAAGGACAAATATAAATAATAAATGTGATGCAAATAATGATTAAAAATATGCATTTTGGCCTCACATCAGGTACTCAACCTATTTATATTCCACCATATCAGATGGCTCTTCTAGAAATAAGGGGCTCAATGTTCACCTTCAAGATCACTTGGATAAAGGATTCATCATGTGTAGTGTATAACATTGGGGCGCCCATATTCTCTTTGCTAAGAAGAAAAAAAATAAGGACGGTACAATGCGCATGTTTGTTGCCTATAGGATATTGATTAAGGTTATAGTGAAGAATTGTTACCCCATTGCTAGGATTGATGATATTTTCGACGTGAAGCTGGGCATGGACTGATTATCCCCTATTATGCAGTCTTTGATTGCTTATTTATGACCGGTACCTTAGCCATGCCTGGAGGTCCCTACAACTGAGTAAGTTCTATTGGTCCAAATTTTTTTAGATGTGTTTCCTACTGACCAACCTGGCATACCACTAAAACATCATATTGAATTCCTTATTAAGATTGAGCTTGGCCCTCAACGTATTTGTATTATACCATGTCAGATGGATCACCTGGAGAATAAGCGGAAGTCTAGAAATTGTCTGATTTAGCCATCTATTACTATCGAAGTCTCAAAATAGGGTCACAACCCTTACAATAGAAATCCAAAAGTCTAATACAATGAAAGAAAAAGGAACAACAAGATATCACTCGTCCTCGAATCCATGAGGACTCACCACAAGCTAGGAAAATAGTCGATCCAAGCTTGTATCAAAGGAAGAACACCTCAAACACCAGAACCAACACTTCGTGGAAAATAGTAGAAAAATATGGGTTAGCACAAAAATATCACCAAGTATGATAGTCATGCACAAAACTATGAAAATATTCTTAAAGGGGACATTTTAGTTGAAGATCACGCATTTTATCAAGTTTAAGATTCACCATGAAAATTAGTGTGAAAGCATAAGTCATGAACAAATTCAATATATAGGTCATCACAACATAATGGGAACATACTATGAATACCACCAAAGTCTACTTGGCCATGCATAAGTAAGATCCCATAATCCTACCCATGCAAAGTAAAGCTTCTTGAGCAATCATAGTTTATAATTCTTCTTCTTTATTACATTGGAATCCGGTGTCATGCCCCACACCGAAATGAGGTGTCCTACTTGCCTAAGGTAAAACTAAATGTATTAGCTTTTAGCTGGATCTACTAGCTATAAAGACCAATGAGGGCACATAGTTATGGAATAAGGAGATTGTTACTAGAAACCCCTACCTTTCTTAATGGGGGAGCTTCCAGCCCATGAGATTGACTTTAAAAACACGTTCTTTCTTAACGGGAGAGCCTCTATCTCATATTCAATATCCACTCGGTGCTAAGCATTACTTCCCACAATTACATGTTTAGTCTTTAATTGAATTTACATGCATGAAGGAGTGTCATAACCCTCCATCCAACACAATTCATAAAATAGCTCATAGATTCAACGGGTGAGAATGGACTTTCAACCGTAGAATCATCTTATTGTGAGTAAAACTTTCACATCATGTTCATTATGTGTTTATGAGAATGAACTTTCAATCAACACAACAATTAGATTATAATCATGTTCATAAATCATATACCATGAGTCTACATTATGTATAATTCTCTTGTTTTACCCTTCTTGGGTCAAGGATCACCTTCCATCCAATACATCTAGATTTACAACATTAGATATGGATAATAACATGATTCAATTGACTAAATTACTATAAGAACAATCTCATAGTATTCTTTCTTCATCAAGTAACCCACATTACAAAGACATAAATTGGGAAATATGGGATTTCATGGATTCTTGGAAGATTTCATTATAAAACCATAACAAATCAACAATTCTATCATAATATAAAGTAATTTAATCAATAAAAACGTTTTTGAAAAGGAATCCATGACTTGAAGTAAAACCCTAGGTTTTTGGGGAATTTACTAGTTTGAAATTGAGTTTGGAGGGACTCCATGGATGAAAACTATCTATGGATCAAGGACTACCATACCTCAACGAAGAATCCTCATGAAATTGAGTGGAAAAAGGCCTTTACTTCCAACCCTAGCTTGACTTTCCTCTTCTTCTTCCTTGGAGTTCTAGAGAGAAGATTTTGGGGGAGGTTGTGTTTGGGAATTGATTTGGGAAATAATGAGAGGGATGATTTAGTTTAGAGGTCTTAAAACCTTTTATAGGTGGCCTAAACTATGTTTAAATGATGCCACTTAATAATAATTAACACCCCTAGACTTAACCCTCTAAGTTAACAAAATAACTACTTTCTAGCCCTTGACCTACGACCTTATGACCCACGGACCCTGGGTGGGACCATAGACCGTGCTGGTTAAATGTTGTGCATGGTCTAGGGATTGAAATGGAGGGCTTGATCTGTGGAGCCAAGCCATGTTGCGTGAACCCATCCACGAGGCGTGGGTCCTGCCCGTGGCTACTGCCTTAGGTAGATTCCAATGAGACCTCATCTGCGCTACCCCCCTACGGGGCGTGGGTCCATCCACGTGGAGTGGCTGGTCTCATGGGTGGTGCTGGTTTTGGGCAGTCCTAGAGTCTTCCTCAAGGACCCATGGCTGGTCCTTGGGGGTTTAGGCCTTGACGTTCTATCACCAATACATGAATTTTAAGGTACGGAAAGGCATGTTCAGGGCCCTAACCCTAAGGCCAAGCTCTAGCTAGGTCTACTAGTGTCCTAAGTGTTACAATATCTCCCCCTTGGGAACATTCATCCTCGAATGGTGATCTAAACACCTTACGGAAGTAAAGACTCAAGAGTAGCATCACATTATGCGTGAAACATCAAAATAATGCACAATTCAAAGGAGGAAACATCAACTCCACCTCAAAACATAATCAATGCAACACAACGTAGTAGGAACTATGTATTCCAACCCAAATATGCATTAAACTCAAAATTTCTCATAATCATAGGAGGAACTAACTTCTCCAAATAAAATAATGCTCAACACAACATCATGGAGCCAATATGCAATTACTCTCAAAAGCGTACCAAATCATGTTCATCAACACATCTCATGAAGTCAAATAAGCAATTTATACTAAATGCACAACAACATGAGGAACATAAATTATGAAAACTCATTTTCTTATTAACATGAATTTTTCACAAGGAACATGCATAATATAAGGAAATCATGGAAAAACTCATATAACACACATGACTCCCAAACACTAAAACTCAAGAGGAACTAATTACCTCAATCTTGAATGGGAGTAGAAGGAAAGAGATGAGGATTTTGGGACTTCATATCGGCCTCGGCCTCCAAAGTAGCACCCCCAACTAAGTCATTCCTCCACAAAACCTTTATAGAAGCTATTTCCTTGTTTCTCAATCTCTTGACTTGCCTTTCAAAGATCTCTACCGGGACCTCTTCATAGGAAAGGCTCTCATCAACTCCTAACACTTCTAGGGGGATAAGGGACCCCAGATCTCCAATACACTTCTTAAGCGTGGAAACATGAAATACCGGATGAACCGGTTCCAACTCATTTGGCAAGTCCAATTCATAGGCAACTTTCCCAATATGCTTCAAAGTTTTATATGGGCCCACATATCAGGGACTAAGTTTCCCCTTCTTACCTAACCTTATCACACCTTTCATAGGTGAGATTTTCAAATAGACCCAATCATTAACGTCAAATTCTAGATCCTTTCCCCTCACACAGGCAAAAGAATTTTGTCTACTTTGAGCCATTCTCAATCTCTCTCTAATGAGATGAACTTTCTCAATAGCCTCATAAACCGATTCGGGACCAGTAAGAGTGACATCACCTACCTCAAACCAACCAACCAGAGACCTACATCTCTTACCATACAAGGCTTCAAAAGGAGCCATACCGATACTTGAGTGGTGACTATTACTGTAGGCAAACTCTATTAATGGAAAGTTGTCATCCCAATTAACCTTGAAATCTATAACATACTCCCTCAACATTTGAATGGTGCGTTCCGCTTGACCATTCGTTTGAGGGTGAAAAGCGGTGCTAAGCTTCACCTTAGTACCAAGCCCTTTTCGGAATGACATCCAAAAGTGTGAAGTAAATTGAGTACCCCGATCCGAAATAATAGATAAAGGAACCCCATGTAACTTCTCTATCTCCCTTATATACAAATTGGCATAGTCTTCCACTGAAAGGGAAACCTTGACGGGAATAAAGTGGGTTGATTTGATCACCCTATCAACAATAACCCAAATAGAATCATGTTGCCTTTGAGTACGAGGCAAACCCACAGTAAAATCCATATTCACCTCTTTCCACTTCCAAGTAGAAATTGGTATATCTTGCAAAAAGCCTCCCGGCCTTCGGTACTGAACCTTAACTTGTTGACAATTAGTACATTTGGCTACAAATCCTACAATATCCTTTTTCATACCATTCCACCAATAGACTTCCTAGAAATCACAGTACATGTTGGTGGCACACAGATGAATATAATACTAAGAACTACGAGCCTTCTCTAAAATTTGATCCCGTAACCCATCCACATCTAGAACACATAATCGACCTTGGTACCTAAGTACCCCATCTCCCCCTTTGGAGAAAGTCTCAACGGACTTCTTGAGTACCGATTCTTTCAATTCAACTAATATAGGATCAAGGTCTTGTTTAGACTTCACAACCACCACAAAGAAAGATTCAGAGACATTATGAACCGTGAAACCACCCTTGGTGGAATCAACTAGTTGGACAACTAGCCGGGCCAATCTATGCACCTCATGAACCAATTCTTTCTTTTCATCCTCTACATGAGCCACACTACCCATGGACAATCTACTAAGTGCATTCTCTACCACATTAGCTCTGCCGGGGTTGTATTTCAAACTTCATGGCCACCAAAGGGTCACAAAGGACAAGGTGGAACCATGATCTAACAAAGTATATACATCCATAGAAAAGACTTGTAACATACCGTTCACCACATCCGAGGAATTCTCTTGGTCCTCTTTGGATCGAAGAGCATAAAAGTGGTTTTGCTCTTGAGCATTGGAGTTTGAACCTCTTGTAGGAGTTTGCTTATCTTCTCTCCCTTTGGCCATAAGTGTTGGGCAATTATTCAATTGACGACCACTCTTACCACAACCATAACAAACAACCAAACCGGCTAAGCATTTACCTTGATGCTTTTTACCACATTTGGCACAGGTAGGCTTAGCCATAGTAGTTCCCTTATCATAACCTCCTTGAGGCTTAGGGTTAGACACCCTATCCTTGTTGACCATTGGGGAAGCACTAGAGAAACCTTGGTTGGAAAACCTTTGTTTGAACCTTTATCGACCTTGCCCATCAGACTTAGCATTGGAGAAATTCCCATCCTACTAGGCCTGCTCCTACAGGTCTCTCACCTTTCCACAGTTCATACCAAACTTGAGCCACATATTTTAGGTGGTAGGCAGCTAGCTCCGCCTTTTCCTCCTAAGACACCCCCATACAAACAAGCACTTTGCAAACTTCATCAATAAACCTCTGGGGATCCTCTTCCACTTAGGAACCAAGAAACTCATGCGGGTTCATCCTAGCAAAATCCCTTAATCTAGAAGTCGTGGAATTCATATTAGTGTTCAAACAAGTCCCAATATCTCTCTTAGCTTGGGTCGTCATGGCTTGGGCTGGACTTATCACAACTTGAGCTTTAGTCGTCATGGCTTGGGTCAACATTAAAAAAAATGACCTAACATCCACAACCACTAGAGCAGGAGGATCAATCAGAGCTTAGTTGACTTGAGGAGCTTGATTACCTTGTAGAACTTCCTCATTCACATTGTACCCTCCGCTCTTCTTCTGTTAGCCCTTCGTGTATTCATTTTCTGAAGACATAACAGAAGGATTAGGAGAGTTATTTTTATAGAGTTGAACTCTAAGGCACGACTTAAGATTAGTGAAGAAAGTGAAATTTCCTAACATCTTATAGCCTCTCATTCATAAATGTGGCGCGCATCACACTTATGATCAAGACTCTACTAGATGTGTCTTATGAGACATCATCCTAGAATCATTCTAAAGCTTGTGCTCTAATTACTATGTTTGTCACAACCCAAGGGTACCCCCTAGACGTAACATGGAACATAATACCCCTAAAGGCACTATGTAAGCCACTTAGCATATCATAACATAAATCATTAGAACAATATGAGTAAAAACACATTTCAAGTCTTAAGAAGTTTTTATAAAAGCAAAGCGGAAGTCTAGACATTGTTTAATTTAGCCATCTATTACACTCAAAGTCTCAAAATAGGGTTACAACCCTTACAATAGGAATCCAAAAGTCTAATACAATGAAAGAAAAAGGAACAACAAGATATCACTCGTCCTCGGATCCTTGAAGACTCACCACAATCTAGGAGAATAGTCGATCCAAGCTTGTATCGAAAGAAGAACACCTCAAACACCGGAACCTACACTTTGTGGAAAATGTAGAAAAATATGGGTTAGTACAAAAATTGCACTAAGTTTGATAGTCATTCACAAAAACAATGAAAATATTCACTAGCTATAGATCTATGAGGGCACATAGTTATAGGATACGGAGTTTGTTACTAGAAACCCCTACCTTTCTTAACGTGGGAGCTTCCATCCCATGAGATTAACTTTAGAAACCCGACCTTTCTTAACGGGTGAGCCTCTATCTCATATTCAATATCCACTCAGTGCTAAGAATTACTTCCCACAATTACATGTTTAGTCTTGAATTGAATTTACATGAATGAAGGAGTGTCTTAACCCTCCGTCCAACACAATTCATAAAATAGCTCATAGATTCAATGTGTGAGAATGGACTTTCAACCTTGGAATCATCATATTGTGAGTAAAACTTTCACATCATGTTCATTATGTGTTTATGAGAATGAACTTTCAATCAACACAACTATAAGATTATAATCATGTTCATAAGGCATATACCATGAGTCTACATTATGTATAATTCTCATGTTTTACCCTTCTTGGGTCAAGATTCACCTTCCATCCAATACATCTAGATTTACAATATTAGATATGGATAATAACATGATTCAATTGACTAAATTAATTTAAGAACAATCTCATAGTATTCTTTCTTCATCAAGTAAACCACATTACAAACACATAAATTGGGAAATATGGGATTTCATGGATTCTTGGGAGATTTCATCATAAAACCATAACAAAACAACAATTCAATCATAATATAAATTAATTAAATAAATAAAAACATTTTTGAAATGGAATCCTTGACTTGAAGTAAAACCCCAATTTTGGGGAATTTCTAGTTTGAAATTGAGTTTGGACGGACTCCATGGATGGAAACTATCCATGGATCAAGGACTACCATACCTCAATGAAGAATCCTCACAAAATTGAGTGGAAAAAGACCTCTACTTCGAACCCTAGCTTGACTTTCCTCTTCTTCTTCCTTGGAGTTCTAGAGAGAAGATTTTGGAGGAGGTTGTGATAAGGAATTGATTTTGGAAATAATGAGAGGGTTGATTTAGTTTAGGGGTCTTAAAACCTTTTATAAGTGGCCTAAACTAAATGAAAACGATGCCACTTAATAATAATTAACAACCCAAAACACCCCTAGACTTAAACCCCAAAGATTACAAAATAACTATTTTCTAGCACTTGACCTACCACTCCACGACCCATGGACCATGGGTTGGACCATGGCCCATGCTGGTTAAATATGGTCCATGATCTAGGGCATAAAATGGAGGCCCTGATCTACGGGGCCAAGATACATGGCGTGGACCCATCCACGAGGCGTGGGTCATACTCGTGGCTACTGCCTTAGGTAGATTCCAAGGAAACCTCACCCACGCTGCTCCCCTACAGGGAGTGGGTCCATCCACGTGGCATGGTTGGTCTTATGGGTGATGCTGGTTTTGGGGGGTCCGAGGGTCCTCCTCAAGGACCCATAGCTGGTCCTTGGGGGTTTAGGCCTTGAAGTTCTATAACCAATACATGAATTTTAAGGTACGGGAAGGCACGTTCAAGGCCCTAACCCTAACATCAAGCCCTAGCTAGGTCTACTAGTTTCCGAAGTGTTACAATTCATCGATGCTTATCCCAATTATGAATATTTCAAGTCTTACGGTCCATGCCGAACAAATTGAGGAGCAAAAACTCATGAAAATGAATAGGGAGGTGAAAAAATCTAGAACCGGTGAAGGAACTTCTCCAATGCTAAATCTGATGAGCAAGGTCGACAAAGGTTAAAACAAAGGTTTTCCAACCAAGATTCCTCTAGTGCTTCCCCAATGGTCAAGAAGGATAGGGTTTCTAACCCTAAGCATTAAGGAGGTAAATGCCTAGCTGAATTAGGTGTGTGTTATGGTTGCGGTAAAAGTGGTCATAAATTGAAAAATTGCACAACCCTTACGACCAAGGGGGGAGAAGATAAGCAAACTTCTCCAAGCGGTTCAAAATCCAATGCTCAAAAGCAAAACCACTTTTATGCTTTTTGATCTCAAGAAGACCAAGGGAGATCCCCGGATGTGGTGACCGATATGTCAAAAGTCTTTTATATTGATGTATATACTTTGTTAGATCCCGGTGTCACTTTTTTCTTCATTATACCTTTTGTGGCCATGAAGTTTGAAATACTCCCCGAAGTGTTAGTAGAGCCTTTTTCGGTTTCTACCCCGGTTGGTGATTCCATGGTGGCTAAGAAAGTTTATAGAAGT
Source organism: Solanum acaule (assembly GCA_036250505.1). Classification (NCBI taxonomy): domain Eukaryota; kingdom Viridiplantae; phylum Streptophyta; class Magnoliopsida; order Solanales; family Solanaceae; genus Solanum; species Solanum acaule. The sequence goes on along the minus strand of JAJOOR010007339.1, from coordinate 48,770 downwards.
TGTCCCATTTATTTGTCTCATAAAGTCACTTTGGTGGATTTAGACATGTTAGATTTTGGTGGTATTTTGGGTATGGATTGGTTGCATGTATGTTACGCCTCTATTGATTGTAGGACTCGGGTAGTTAAATTTCAATCTCCAAATGAGCCTATTTTGGAGTGGAAGGGGGGAAATTCAATCCTTAGAGGTCAATTTGTTTCTTGTCTTAAAGCTAGGAAAATGATCTCCAAATGGTGTATTTACCATCTTGTGAGGGTGATGGATGTTGAGTATGAAACCCCTTCTCTAGAGTCGGTTCCAATAGTGAATGAGTTTCTGGAAGTTTTCCCCGATGATTAACCTGATATTCATTTTGAACAAGAAATATATTTTGGCATTGATCTTTTACCGAATAGGCAAACTATCTCCTTTCCTCCTTATAGAATGGCTCCGGCCGAGTTGAAAGAGTTGAAAGAGCAACTAAGCGATTTGTTAGACAAGACTTTTATCCGACCGAGTGTCTCTAATGAGTCCTGATGTTAAATCCTTGATTTTCAGCTATATGGATTGAGGAATAAAGTAAGGACACTAACATGAAATAAGGAACAAAACAAGCTGAAGATATGAAGAAGGGTGAGCCTAAGGATCACCAAGAGCACTCGGCGTGTCGCCAAGTGGCTTATCAAACTGCCTAAAGTTCCAATGTTTCAAGCCCTGAAGGAAGAAACCAAATTGAAGATGAAAAGGAGCAGTCGGTTAATCACCGAGCAGTTCCGTGAAGTAAAGATAAATCGCCCAAAGTTACAGACCTTGAGGAAGCTAAATGTCAAGGCGTACAGGCAATAAAAGAGATCAAAGGTCGACTCACCGAATGGTTCGGCGAGCCCGACTTACTTCACCGAAGAGCCCTTCGTGGCTTATTTTTGGCAACTATAAATAAGATTTTAAACATTTAGTTTAGTATGTTGGAATATAATTTTTCATCTTTTAACGTTGAATCATCTTTTAGTAGTCTAGAACAGTTCTCTTAGAAGACTTGAATGTTTTGAGACTCAACTTGGAGATTTCACAAGTGTGTTTCTAATTTTCTTCGAATTGGAGCATTGTAAAGCTTGAATTCCTCTTACCCAGTTGATGGCTAATCGATTCGGTAACAATTTTATCTTTTTATGATGTCCGGCAAAAACCCCAATTCTTGGGGTGTGATCATGTGATTATGGGTTGAATTAGTGTGTGGGTATTGTTAATTACTAATCTAAATGCTATTATGAAGTGGGTTTAATCATTAATTGTGGTTTAATTGATGAATTGTAGTTGCAAATACAGTTTTATATTAGTGGTCTTGTCTTGCTCGAGAGAGAGGTTTTAGGACTAAAATTATTGATTAATGATTTATATGTATTGGGTTGATATGGGTTCAGCTTGAGAGAGTGAATCCTGAACCCAGTCCTACCCATCTCGCTTGAGAGAGAAGATGTATTAAGGTTTTGGGTTGTTCTTAATTGCTATGCTTGTTGATGTTCGAGAGAAACTGGTTGAAGCGGAATAGTTGTTCAACATAAAGCTATTTCAATTATAGTGTAGCCTACCCACTAATATTTAGCTGTTTACTAGTGTTTTCAATTACCCATATGTCAAAATTCACCTATAATCGATCACATCCCAAGAACCTATCTCCCTGTTTTTATTTCAAATCATTTTTGACTATTTGTAGTTGATAAATACAACGAACTCCCCCAATTTGACATTCGTGTAACCCCTTTAACTTAATACCAACTCATTTAGTTTGGTTTTATACTGATTTACGATCGTTGACACTTAGAACTGGAACAAGTGTTTTGAAACGTTATTAATCAAAATGGCATTGCCGGGGAGTGGTGTTGTTTGAAAATCTTTTGGTGAAGTTGAATTGTGTTATTTTTCGCTATAGTTGAATCTACTTACTTTTAGTTTTGGTTTTGTTTTGCTTGTGTTAAAACAGAGGAGGAAATGAGGGTCAACAGGAGTAATGGTAGCCAAATGGGCCCCCAAGATGACATCAGGAATCTCAATGATGTCAATAACCTGAATGTCAACGACCCTATCAAATGGGTGGTGTTGGTGCCATTCGTTTACCTCCGGCTGAAGGAAACATTGTGTTTCACATCACAAGCACAATGTTGCAGCTCTTGCAACTAAAGGGTTTGTTTGGTGGTTTGGCTCATGAGGATCCCCATGAGCACATTAGGAACTTTGTTTTTATCTCTGTGGACCGTTCTCCTTTAAGAACATATCTCAAGAATCGGTCCGGATGAGGTTGTTCCTATTTTCTCTGATGGGAGATGGAAGCAAGTGGTTGCCTGAGTTTCTAAGAGATTCTATCATTTCTTGGATAGAGCTGATCACAATGTTCCAAGTGTGATTCTTTCCTCCATCGAAGATGATGACCCTGCGGGACAACATCCAAAGTTTCAAGATCTTGGAGAGTGAGCCAATCCATGAGACGTGGCTAAGGTTTATGGAGCTAGTGCTTTAGTGCCTTACTCATGAACTTCTGGAGAAGGTGTTGCTGGAGTCTTTCTATAGAGGTCTTGATTTGGTAAACAGAGGAGTGGTTGACCAACTTTCTCTGGTTGGAATAAAGCGACAGCCCTACGCATTAGCTTCCCAACACCTTCATTGCATGACCAAGAGAAAATGGGCATGGCAAACTCGTGAAGACGAAGTCTCTCCTTTCACTTGTTAAATGACAAAAGAACTTGGCCAAACTGCTGACCCAGCTACTGACCTTGGATAAAAATGTCATGGAATTGGAAGCGTTGTACAATAATGAAGTAAACTTCCTAGCCAATCAAGGAGGAAATTATCATGCAAAATCCTCAAGGCAGGGAGGTAACACAGGATGGAATAGAGAGGTGGGAGAAGAATAGGTATGTTCCTCCCCATAAGCATCAAAAACCCAAGGACTCTAAGGGTAGCTGGATAGATGATATACTCTCACGCATTCTCAGCAATGTCTAAGAGTCAATCAAAGTGTGGAAAAACATAAAAAAAGATGTCTCAAAAGTCTATCAGCCGGTGACCTCTCATTCCATTGCTATCAAGCAGCTCGAGACCCAAGTGGGTCTTATTTCGTCACATTTGAACCTAACAACAAGGGGGTTTCCTAGAGATACTATGGCAAACCCCAAGAATAAAGCTTGAATGGGTAGTTGCATCGTTCCACTACATTAATTAAGGCACTTCTTGGGAGGCAGCCCAAGTTTTTAATGCTTTGTGTTTAATTTTGAGTAACGGGTGTTTATTGTGTAGGTTGAAAAGTGGAGTATGTTTGAGAATGTGCAGGTTGGCAAGCCAACAGTCCAATCGGTGACTCGCCGAAGAGGTCGGCGAGCCTGACTTGGACTGCCGTTGGACGCACAAAAATCAGAGGTAGTGTAAAACAGGTGAGCCAATGGATGAATCGGTGACTCGCCGAACAGGTCGGCGAGCCATATTTTGTTCGTCGTTTGGTCCCCCAAATTAATTGGAGGTGCTGTAAAACTCAGCGAGGTAAGTCACCACTCGGCACAACACCGAGTGGTTCGATGTGGTCGACTAATCCCACCGAAAGTGGCGCGAACTGAAAGGTTTTAAAAGCCCAAAAGGTTTAAAATTTCAAAATCTTTCATATTCTCTCATTTTTAACCCCGTACACTCACACCCGAACTTCATATTTCTCGTATTTTTGCTATTTTTATTGCTTTCTGTGGTGGATGTCGTGTTTGGATTTGGATTACATTGTCACCTAGCATTTCAAATACTTCATTAAGCTTAAAGGTTGGTTTTCCGAACTTCAAACACTAGATTAGTTGGTGAACTCAAATTCTTTTGGTAATTATCTGATGATGTGTGATGGGCCTGTGTTTAAATCGTATTTGATGTGTTGGTTTGCATATTATAGTTTTGAAATTGCACTTCTTTGCTAAAATGTTGATTTCCCAAGTTTCATGCATTAAAATTGATCTTAAATTATTGGGTTTCCGTTAATTTATGTTGAATCTAGTTGGGTGAAGTCTGATTTACCCCCAATTGCGCTAAATGACGTAGTTTTCCTAATGATGGAGCGTTTGACGTCATTCTTATGGGCAAAAGTCATCAAATGGACAATTTTGGCCAAACCGAGGGAAGTCTGAGTACCCTAGAGGCATGGCTCGATTGGGTCTGGGCTTAATTACATAAGTGTATGGCTTGATTTTGATTTCGGGGGCCACACACTTGAATTTGGGAAACGGGGTTGAAATTTGGCACATTGGGCAATTCGGCGACCTGGGTCAAGCTCGTCGAACTTTTTGGCAGTTTGCCAAGGTCCCACTTGATCGCCTTTAATTGCTTGAATTGGCTGAGCTAGACCCTGTAGATTTCGGCAGACTAGTATTAGCTCGCTGAGTTCACGTGGCGAATCGCCAAAAGGTCCCTTAATCGCCCTTTCTACTCCCCTAACCCCTAAAGCACACTGTTAATTTTGGCGGGCTAGTCTGGGCTCATTGAGTGATGTCGGTGATTCACCGAAGGGACTTGCACATCGCCGACCTTCCATTTTTCTGGGAAATTTTCAAGCAAGTACTTTCGGCGAGCCCGATCTTGCTCGCCAAAGTGACTTGGCAACTCACCGACTGGTTTGGTGAGTCTTTCTGCAAATTTTCTTGAAATTGTTCTAACTTTTTTTGATGCGTTTTGCAAATATGGCGGACCCTTAAGTTCCACAAGTTTGAGATCTTTACTAGACCCCGGGTCCCTTATATTCCTAATTGGTTCTGGGAGTTCTACACTACCTATGGAACTTTGGTGCCACAGGAGAAGAAGAAGGTTGCCACCTTCAAGACAGTCGACTATGTAGTTGTCAAGGGAAAAAAAGTAAAATGTGACAGCAATGATATAAACGTTGTGTCGAAATGACTGACAACATTGCAAATGACTACCATTACATAATCAAGACAAAATCCTTGGAGGACATGAAGAAATGGTTGGCCCCTCTCCTTTCAGATAGTACTCCTAGGTGTATTGAGGCCGGTATGCCCATAGAGAAGAAAGATCTAAATTTGGCGGCGAGGTTCAAGTTTGGGTTTTTTAGCAGCACAATCATACCGTCCCAGAATGAGTCTATCCTTCCCCACACAAAGGCGACCTGTCTTGGTTCTATCATTAATGGGTCGAGTATCAACTTGGGTATAATCATTAGACAATAGATGGCCATGAGGGCCAGACATGATCATGTATAGAATGTAATTATGTTGTTGTTGATTGTTTGTTCTCAATTAACACTCATGAATGTTGATGATGGAATGTGAAGGACTCTATAATGAAATGTTGAATATTTTGAATTGGTAGGCTAACGTAACCTTTCCTTGTATTGATGAATGTGATCATGAATGAAGTATCTTGACTTGGCAGGCTTAGGCATCCTCCTCTTGACTAATGAATGTATCATGACTTAATGTCTTAATGATCATGAATCGGTAGGCCTAATGTTGGTAGCCCTTTCATAAATGTCTAATGAATGTTTTGATGACTTAGAATTGGTAGACCTAAGGTTGGTAGCCTTTTCATGAATGAATGAATGAATGTCTAGAATTGGTGGATCTAATGTGGGTAGCCTTTCTATTAATGACTAATGAAGTATTCTAGGCTAGACCTTAGATTGGTAGACCTAATGTTGGTGGCCTTTCATGAGGAGTCTAGGTACTAATGTGATGTTAAACCTTGAAGTGGTAGACCTAATAGTGGTGGCCTCCTTATTGTGTGAAATGATGGTAGACCTAATGGTGGTGCCTCTCTCTAGGAAAGTCAATGAACTATCCTTAGATGTACCTTGAAGTTGTAGACCTATTGGTGGTGGCCCTTTCATGTGTAATGTACTTTGGGTCGGTAGGCCTAATGTTGATGGCCTTCTCAAGTACACTAATGTATCGTAAATGAAACTACTCTATGGGAATGTAGGCTAAGCAAAGAGGATTTGGTAAGATGGAGGTTCTTCCAACGTTAGTCCAGATTTTAATGAACATCTTCCATATCCCTATTGATGATCCCTCATAGGTCCTAGCTAGTGGATCCACATAAGCTAGATGAACCGGTCTACCTTAGGCAAGTAGAACACTTCTTACGGTGTGGGGTTTCGTGACACCGGATTCCATGTCTAGCTATCCATACATTGTACGAGTAGGCTTTGAGAGGGTCATAGTGAGTTCTATAAGTCTTAATGGCTAATGTATGAATGTTCTCATAAGATAAAGTTATTGAGAATGATGATCTAATGTCTAATGAACGAAAGTCCTCTAAATGAAGTTATTGATGCATGTTGACTCTTATGTGCTTAATTGTAAAGATGCATGCTATACTTGGATTGTATTATGACTTACTTCCTTGTCATGACTTGTTGTATATGAATGTGCCTTGTCTACGGTAACTTCAAAGGAGTACTTAGTGTGAGTAGTAGTATGGGATGCTACTTGTACATTGCACAAGTATGACTTAGAGTTGTCCTAGATGTTGGTTTTAATGTGATGATGTGACTTATGTAATGTTATGTATATTATATGCTTTATTGTGTAAAGGTGGAAAGGATGAATGGTAAGTTCACTTTTGGTGACCTTAAGGTGGTACTTTGGTGTGGATGGTGGTATGGGACGCTATCCATACATTGCACAAAGTATAGCTTGAGGGTTACTTGAGGTGAAGGCTTAATGTGAAGGTAAAGGTTTACGTCATGATTATGTTCTAATGTGGTTTAAATGGCTTGTATGTTGGTTGTGGTTGAATATTATGCCTCTTATGTTTATGTTAATGAAGGTTTTTTCAAAATGGCATATATTATGATTATCAAAGAAAATGTCCATTTTAAGCATGTTTTTGCATGGCTGCCATACTTAGTACATCTATTCTGCTAACCCATATTTCTTCTCCCTTTTTACCAAATGGTAGGGTTTGGAGATATTGGTGTTCCATGCTTGAAGAATAGGTTTCTAAGGTTCTTGAAGATGAAGACTTGGTGAGTCCTCATAGTTTCGAGGACACAACCCATTGTGTTCATTTACATCTTTTAGTTTATGTTAAAGCTTTTGTATGGGCCAAGCCCCAATGTTGTATTCAAAGTACTACATGGTTTGAGACATAATGTACAAAGTCTAGAAAGTCTTCCAATTGCTTTTTAATGAAAATGTCTTCGATCGTAAAGAAAAGTTTTTAATTCTTCACTATTTTCCTATGTCCTTATGTTCAAGAATGATATGAGGCTTGTATAAGACCCCTTCGAGGTCGAGTATGTTGTGTCGCATCTAGGGGCTACCCTTGGGCCGTGACCCTCAAGACGAGTCATTATGAAGGCCATGACCCGTATGGGGCTCTATGGTGTTTCCTTCAGTACATTCCTTTCACGACTTTTTTCGAACTTTCCCACGCAAGTGTAAACCTGTCTAAACATTCAACAAACACATCAAATCTACATAAATACACTCGAGTTCTTGCAATATTCCTTGGTTTTGAAAGTCAAATGTTCCAAGATTTCACGGTACATCAGTTATCATATTAATCTCTCTTTTGTTCTTAATTTAGTATTTCATAACTGGCCACCACTGAAATAAGTGCATTATTATAATTGAACTCGAGAGAGGAATAAGAGGATAGACCGCGGAACAAAAGAAGCATGATCTTCTCTATATTAAGGATTGATTGGTATATAGGATAGGGATATACCTCAAAACCGTGCTTGATTAGTCGTCATGATGAAAATGTAATGATTGTTAATTGGTTCAGTCTATTCCCATTCAATGATGTTGGTGGATTGCAAATTACAGTAGGCAATTATAGTTCGAGAGACCAGGATCATAAATTTAACTCTATAATCAGTGATTCGATAACTGATTGAAATCCATTAAAGAAGATAATATGCATGAACCCATATCATGTTGCAACCCTAGAATTTCCCAAATCATTGTTTGAATCCAAAGTTGAAATTGAATCTTTGTAGTTACTTGATTATTTCAGATAGTTATTCATTTAGAATAATTCATCACTCTTTTCGGAACCACTTGCGTTAAGTTCTTGTTATTTGAAGAATTAAATAGAATCTAATCTTAAGTCCTTGTGGTTACGATACCCGACTCTTAAAAAGAGTTACTTGATTAACTGCACGACCACGTACGGTTGTGTATGCGTTTCGCCACAACAATACCTACCAAGTATGATCTGAACTTGTCGAAGGCAAATACTAAAGCAAGAATCTCCTTCTCAGTGACTGTGTGATTAGCTTGTGTCGAATCGAGGGCCTTGCTAGCATAGTTAATAGAGTGAAACACTTTCTTCTTCTCTGGACCAACACCGCACCCGTTTCTATATCACTTGCATCACAAATAAGCTAAAAAGGTTGCTCCTAAGTATGAGTAACCAAGATTGAAGCTTTAATTAGATTCTTCTTCAACAAATTGAAGTCCTTCACACAACTTTCAACGAAAACAAATTTAACCTCTTTAACCAATAGACTACACATAGTTCCAGTAGTCTTGGAGAAATCCTTGATGAACCTCCTATAGAACCCAACATGCCCAAGGAAACTTCTGACTCCTTTCACTAAGATAGGAGGTGGCAACTTTTCAATCACCTCTACCTTGGCTCTATCAACTTCCAACCCGCTTCCTGAGAACTTATGACCTAGCACAATTCCTTCTTTAACTAGGAAATGATACTTACTCCCAATTCAACACAAGAATCGTTTCTTCAGATCGAGCAAGGACCCTATCAAGATTATACAAACATAAATCAAAAGACTCACCAAATCTTGAGAAGTCATCCATGAACACTTCCACAAAATCCTCAACCATATAGTGAAAGATTTCCATCATACATATATGATCTGTGCATGGTGCATTACAAAGTCCAAAATAAACACTCTTAAAAGCATAATTGCATATGGACAAGTAAATGTTGTCTTCTCTTGATCCTCTAGGGCAATCACAATCTGGTTATACCCCGAGGAACCATCTAGAAAACAATAATACTCCTTCCCTGACAACCTATTTAACATATGATCAATAAAGAAAACTAGGTAATGATCTCTTCTGGTGGCCTCATTCAGCTTGTGATGATCCATGCAAATAACCCACAGTGACTGTCCAAGTGGGGATTAGTTTGTTTTTGTCATTTGTAACCACACTCATTCCCTATTTTTAGGCACACATTGCACCAGAATTTACCCACTTGCTATCTTATATGGGGTACACTATCCCTACATATAACCACTTTTTTACTTCCTTCTCCACCACATCTTTCATGACAGGCTTCAGTCAGCGCTGGTGTTGTACACTAGGATTGTGGCCTTCCTCTATATATATTTTATACATTCACAATGCAGGACTGATCCCTTGTATGTCGGACATCTGCAAACCAATGGTTTTCTTCTTTCTTTTCAATAGCGTCAAAGCTACTTCAACCTGTAATTCAGATAAATCAATAGAAATGATCAAAGCTAAGGTCTTATCATCTCCCAAAAATGCATACCTCAAATGGGATGGTTGTGTCTTTAATTAAGCTTCAGTGCTTCATAAATAGATGGCTTCGGTGGAGGCCCCAACACTCTATTCAAAGGCTCCCAATTGTCTTTCAAAATTCCCAAACTAGACGCCTCCAAAAGACCACACCATTTCTTGTACTTTAGTCCCACCAAAGATTGTGTGGCCCATCAACACTCACTCTAGTTGATCTCTAGATGCGATGTAATGAGCTTCTGTTTCGAGGTCTATCACTATTATAGTCGACAATTCTTCATACACAATTGACAATTTAGAGGCTAATACACATCAGACACCTCAACTTTTCCATGAGCCCTCATAGTTAGTTGACCTATTTCTACATCTATCATAGCAAGCCCAGTGGCCAAAAAGGGTCTCCCAAGAATGAAAGGCACCTCAGGATCTGGCTCAAAATTCAGCACCATAGGATAAAATGGAAATATCAGTGATATAACTTGGACCAATACATCTTCCGGAACACTTTTCGGCCTATCTACTAAATGATCTTCTAATTGTAAGAAATAGTTGTGGGCTTAGGAATATGCAAACCTGGTTTCCTGTATAGAGATGTTAGTATCAGATTAACACTCACCCATATATCACACAATCCTCAGGAATGAATGTTTTCCCTATAGTGATCTGGACCGTAAAACTATCCAGATCTTTCAGTTTAGTGGGAACCTTTTTTTGAATCCTAGAAGTGCACTCTTCAGTGAGTGCCACAATTTTATATTCCATCAGCCTCCTTTTGTTCGCTACAATCTCCGTCACATATTTAGCATACTTTTGTATTCCCTGCAAAACATCAACATGAGGCAGATTAATGTGAACTTGCCTGAGAAGAGAAAAACTTACCACAACATACATCCTCACCCTGCTTTTTTAAATTTAGGAAATGGTGGAGGTGGTTTCATTGTTGTTTGCACTGTTTCCTCATGTGTACCTTGTCCTTTCTTATTATTTTTCTTTTCCCCCACTGAAGTTTCAATGTTTTTCTTCTTTGGAGCCAATTCCTCCAATTGCAACCCACTACGAGTACGCACCACATTTACTTGCCTTACATTAGGATCAGTATTACCTAAAAAACCCCTTGAGGATATGAGTTTCAGCACTTGCAAATTGCCCAAACTTCTCTTCTAGATTTTGTGTTGCCAATTGATTTTATGTCATATCCACAACTATCTTATCCATATTCGCATTTGCTTTATCCTGCTCAGCCATGATTTTATTTAGCATCTCCTCAGTGCTCATGTTTTCTTGCTGGGCATTTTGGTTATCTCGATGACCCTACTGATGATAACTTTGCCAATTACCTTGTGCTCTATATTTATTTTGGTTCTGTTCCTGATTTTGATTTCCTCCCTATGAAAGATTAGGATTGTTCTGCCAATTAGGATTATAAGTATTATCAAAATTTTGATGGACCCCTCCTCGTTGAGCATTACCTATGAAGTTCACAACATCTGGGTTTGCTCCACAACAATCTACAGTATGATCACCACTTCCACATATTTTACACAATGTTTGTGTGTATTGTTCCACATTTACCTGCGAAGGCTGTCCCAATGACATATTATTGAAATGGTGTTCATCATGTTCTGCATCACAACAATCTGTGCAGTTAAAGCTATAATTGCATCTACTTCTGACATGCCAACAATCTTCTGCACCATACGTTTCATGTCTCCTCCATTACACTCAGGATTTCCTACTGAGATACCATTTAGATGTTTGAACAATTCAGCATATGTTTTCTCCAATTCTTGTCCTCCTGCAGCTGAATCAAGAAAAAAATGTGTTTGGTTCTAAAGCGTCAATGACGATGTGGACCAAAACTTCATTTGCTTGATAATGATATGGACAACTTCATAACACTGATTTATTTATGTCACATGCCTAATATAAATTGTCCTCTCTCGCTCCTAAGCTTGGCTATTTTCTGAGATGGAAAAAACCATATAAAAAAATTTCAACACTATCATCCCAAGAAATAATAGAGTTTGGGTTCTCAAATTTCAACCATCTTCTTCTTGACCTAATAGAGAAAAAGAGAACAAGGAGATTCGTACATAATTAGGGTTTAGATCATTTGGAGTTTACGTGTCATTGATTTTGAGGAAGTTCTAAATGTGCAATTGTGGGTCCTCATGAGGTATCCCAATAAATTGGCCCTTAGTGTGCAATAGTTGCACTATACTCTGCCTCAATTCAAACCTACTACCACCTGGTGGTTTCTGAATACTTGAAGTGACATTAGTTGTGTGTGGGATTGACATATCCTTGACTGTCATATCTTCCATTGCTACAGGTGTGGTTGGTTCAACCCCAACTGCAGGTGTTACTGGTTCTCTCTCAATTTGAGGGACAAAGTAAGTCAGTCGTATTTGTCTTTTCCTATAGTGAATGAATCTTTCTGGTTCAACTAGTGTCTCTAAAAGATCCTCTTCTTCTTCCATCTTGAAATTTTAATACAACCTACAATAACAATATCTACGATCAAGTTGTCAACACTATGAACAAAAACCTTAGAAATTAGATGAATCAAATACTTCCTAATTTTAAAGTTCCCGGCAACGGTGCCAAAAACATATTGTGCACAAACGCACACGCAAGTGTACATGTTCTTGCAAGTAATAAAGTAGCTCTTTTTAAAATTTGGATGTCATACCCACAAAGACTTAAGAATACGTTATTTTTTATTCTTCTAATAACAAGAAACTAACGCAAGTGTTTCTAGAATTTGAGTGATCAATTATTTAAAGTAACTAAGTAGACTAATATGATTCAATTTCAAGTTGGGGTTAAAATAATGACTTGGGGAAATTAGAAGGCTACAACCTTCTTTGGATTAATGCATATTATATCATATAGTGGATGTCAATTAGTTATCAAATCAATGTTTTACAAGGTTATATGTATGATCATGGTCTCCCGACCTCTAATCGCCTACTTTAACTAGTAGTCTAACTACATCGTTGAGTGGGGATTGATGATAACGTCCAAATATAATTGAAATGAAATATAAATGGTCGGGTCGATCCAACAGAGAATATGGAATAATAATTTCAATAGAAAATATTAACTAGGTAGTCGTTATTTTAAAGAGAGGGGTGAATTTAAATTGAAACAAAAATAAAATGAATAATAATATCATGGAACTAAGTATTTATTTGTATTTAGATTATTAGAAATAACTAGGAATGTGTTCCCAATGATTTCATAACCTAGAAAGAATTTGTACTAGTGATCTATTTCAATTTTTAGCATGCAAGGTTAGTAAGTTAGGTATCTCCTAAGTGATTGGTCGTCCAAGTAGAGAATTTCACTAAGCAACAAGGTCGGTCTATGGGTGTATTCTTTACTAACCCTTACCCTTTCCCTTAACCCCAAATTATCCCATACGGTAGGTGGGTCTGGCTATTAGATAGCGGATTATCACACTAAATATCCGTTGTTCAATCTCTTTCTCATTCATTACTTCCTTGGTTGTGCAAGTAGGAATGAGGTGAGCTCTAACGTTGGACACCATTAAAAAGAAATCAAAACAAAGACATCAACAATACATGCATAACAATTATTCAAGAATTACGTTTTACATAAACTTACTTTAATAATTCATCATGATTCCCACGATCCTAGTTATAAAATTTAGCTACTCATTATATCAAAAAACATAATAAAAATTTATTAAAATAAATATGATTGTATCAATCATAAAAATTCAAGAACAACAAATAAAACCTCTTTCAATAATTACAAAAATAAATAATAAAGGAGAAGAAATAATAAACCAAAATTCTCCGGCCTCCCAAACGGCTCTTCCAAAGTTCCTCAGTTATAAACTCTAAGTTATATGTTTTGTACTGTGTATTGTTTTTTCGTTCTTGGCTATCAAAAGAATTATTTTGTATGCCCCATTTATAGATACAGAAACCCTAAATAAAATAATTGAGTCCAAAACAAATTCGGAAATTAAAACCCGGAAGGACTGGTTCTAGGCTGTATGGCGCCTTCACAGAATTGAAGGAGTCTTCCCTAGCTGACACATGGCATAGTTATGTAATTTGAATTGCATTTTGAGTGATTTTTTTCCTTATATACATAAAAATATTATTTTATTGAATTTAAGCAATTAAGTTGTCTGCTTGATTTCCTTGTATGAATTCTTGATTTTAATTCATTTTATGGTCCAAATTTCTTCATCTTCACACCATTTTAATCCTACAAAAAAATATATATAACATAAGAATAACTCATAAAATTTATGCTCAAAAATGATAATTAAAAGAATAAATATAAGGGAAATAATAATTAAATTTGTATATTTTTAGCCTCACATCAATAGACTGATTCAATTACCCAACATTATATTTTCATCATGTCTATTAACCGAGTAAGGTCTCTAGGTATATCCCTATCCTAGATACAAATGACTCCTAGTTATAGAGAAGATCACTCTCCTTTTGTCCCATGTTCTATCCTTCTATTCCTCTCCCAAGTTCAATTCAGATAATAAGTTTATTTTAATGGTGGCCAATCATGAAATACTAAATTAAGAAAGTAAGAGCGATTCAAATGATAACAAATATCAATCCATCAAAATTAATAATATACAATCATCATGTAGCCACAACCCTAGAACAAGGGGATTTAGCGAGTCATAATGTGATTCTCAATGTTAAAATATTCAAGAGGCCTAAGAGAAATCGAATGAAATAAAGATTCAGAAAGAACCCTAAAATAGAAGAGAGATATATATCCAATTAGTAATTCTCCAAAAATATGAAAAAGAATAAATAATATGATAAAATCCAAGTCTATTTATAAGTTGGGAAAATCAACAGAAAATTAGGACACAGGTCCATGACGCCCAGGTGCCTGCGAATTTCACTTTTACTGAGATCGCGGAGAGGATACGTAGTCCTATGCCTCATAATCATCCGTGTGAAAAATGATTAATTCCCTCTCCGCGCCTAGCACTATATTTTCTCTCTTTGACTTCATTTTCTCATTTGATACTTTATCATTTATGCCTTTTTGCTTGGACCCAATTTGTGCCCTTTTTCTCTTTCTTCCTAACCTACAAGTACTAATCATATTGGTTAATCATAATTCAATAATCATTACTCATCACTATCAATAACTAACGAATTTCTCCTTAAACTCGGCTAAATCATGGGTTGTGTTTGTCTCTTAGGCATTTAAATACGCCCAAGATCAATACCAATCAAAATATAAGATATAATATCTAATAACACCCAAAATAGAGTATTATGAAGGGGTGATGGTATTTTGAGGTATCAAAATAGATTACGTGTTCCGAATGTTGATGGGTTCCAAGAGAGGATAATGTGAGAAGCGTACCATTACAGGTATTCCATTCATTAGGGCTCTGCAAAGATATTCCATGACTTAAGAGAGATTTATTACTGAAATAACATGAAGAAAAATATTGTCGAATATGTTGCTAAGGTGTCTGAATTGTCCACAGATTAAAGTTAAACACGAAAACCTGGTTGTTTCAAAATATAGCCCTTCCAGAGTGGGAATGAGAGATGATAAATTTGGTCTTCATAACAGGACTACCGCGTACTCGCCATCAACAAGATTCAATTTGGTTAGTAATGGACAGGATGACTAAGTCAGCCCATTTCTTGTCTGTTAAAGTGATAATTTTTGTCGAGGATTATGCCAGGTTGTCCATCCGATAGTTTGTTAGGTTGCATGGGACCTTGTGTCTAGTTCATTTCTCTCTTTTAGAGGTCTTTTTACAGAAAGGTTTGGGGATGCAAGTGAATCTCAATACCTCTTTCCACCCTCAGACTGATGGCCAAGCGGAGTGTACCATCAAGACACTAGAGGACATGTTCAGGGATTGAACTTTACACATCAAAGGCAATTTTCATGATCACCTTCCTCTTATAGAGTTTTCTTAGAATAACAGTTCATATGACGTCGTTTGAGGCCCTGTATGAGCGAAGATGTCGATCTTGATAGGTTGGTATGAAGTAGGTGAAGCTAAGTTATTGGTACCCGATTTTGTTCACCAAGCTATTAAGAAGGTTAAGGTTATTTGAGAAAGGTTAGGACTGCACAAAGCCACCAAAATTCATATTATGATGTGAGACATAGGGATTCGGAGTTCGATGTGAGTTATTGGGTATACTTGAATATTTCTCCTATGAAAGGTGTTATAAAATTTGGGAGAAAGGGAAAGCTTAGTCCTCGGTACGCTGGTTCGTACCAAGTCTTGAGAAGAGTTGGGAAGGTTGCTTATGAGTTAGAGTTGCCTGCGGACTTAGTTTCTATTCACCCAGTGTTCCATGTTTCAATGCTCAATAAGTGCGTAGGAGACCATTCGCTCAAAGTCCCTATAGAGAATATATGTGTTAAAGAATCCTTAAATTATGAAGAAATTCCCATTGAGATAGTGGATTGTCAAGTTTGAAAGTTGAGGGCCAAAGAAATTGTTTCGGTAAAGGTGTTGTGGAAAAATCGAATGGTTTGGGAAGCTACCTGAAAAATGGTAGAAGATATGAAGGTAAGGTATCCACACTTATTCACTCCCCAAGAGGGGAGCGCTAAAGGAAGCAATTTCAATTTTTTCTAAGTTCATGTTCCGCGTTGTTTAGATATTGTTTCATAGAATATCCACTTTTTGGTGTTTATGTTTATTCCCACCATATGTGTGTCGTGCTTATGCTTTCTCTTGGTGGGATATTTTGGAACTTTCTTGTTATGGGCGTACCTATAAAACTTTAAAAAAAATCATTGGTAAAATTCTCATTCCCTAATTCTTGTGCATAGTTCCATGAGTCCATGATATTCATTCGAGGACGAATGATTCCAAGGGTGGCCTGTTGTTACACCCCACGCTTTATTTTTAAGTTGTAATTGCAAGTTGAGGTGTTATGGCTACGTATTGACCATTTAGTGTTTTGAATTTATTTAGATATCATCTTGAAATGGTTTGTATATGTTATGGAGGTTGCATGGAATTAAACCGTCGGAACAAAGAGAAGAAACAAGACAAATAGGTAGCCCCATCAACTATTACATTCCCTTAGGGCCAATCTCGTCTTTTCTTTTTTCCTTAACACTAAACAATTAAAAAAAACTCCTTTCAATCCTATTTCATACATTTTTTCATCATTCAACATTACTCTCTTCTTCTACTACAAAATAGACGCAAGAAATCCAAGAGATGTCTCAAAGACTCAATCCTATTATTCCCTCACTTTCAATGTCAATCCAAGAATACGGGCTAAAGTTCACTCAATCTCCCGGTATGCTCCACATATGATGGCCGATACAAGAGCACAAATGAGCACGTTCTTGTTTGGAGTATCAGATCTAGTAAATACCAAGTTCAAAAATGCTACGCTATTAGGGGATATGGATATCTCTAGACTAATGACCCATGCTCAGTAGGTTGAGGGAGATAAGCTCAAGGAAATGTCTAAAGATAACAAAAAGGCTAGAACGGGCAACTATGAATACTCTTAACAGAGGTTGGGTGGTGGAAACCTCTCACAGTTTCAGCAAAGGTCTATATCCCTAGTGCCTTCATTAGCTAGAGCTCCATCCCCCCAAATTTTGATAGGATCAGAAAGAGAGGGAATTATGCTCTAAGTCTCAGGGCAATGTTTCAGGTCACTGGACTTTCCCATCTTGTCCAAATTAATGTAAGAGACTTATGGGTTAGTGTCTTTCTAGCTTAGAGTGGTTCTTTTGGTGCGTTCAGTCTATTCATAGGTTGAAGGATTGACCTTCTACGAGGCAAGCACAAGGAGATAATAGAGCTCAGTCTGCAACTTCAGCATCGTTAGTAGGTCGCCCCGCTCAACAGGGTACCTCGTATGTTTATGCATTATTAGATCCAGGGGATAAACTTTCTTTTTTAACTCCATTTATTGAAGTAAACTTCGGTGTCAGTCAAGAAAATCTCTCAGAATCCTTTTCAGTCTCTACTCCATCTGGTGACCTTGTTATAACTAGACGGTATACAAAAATTACCCTGTCATAGTTTCCTAGAAAGTCACCTCAGCAGATCTTGTATAGTTCTAAATGGTATATTTTGATATCATTCTAGGCATGGATTGGTTATATTCCTGTTATGCCATAGTTGATTGTAAAATTAGGATCGGTCGACTTCAGTTACCAAATGAGCTAGTCTTAGCATGGAAGGATAGTAACTCAGTGCCTATATGTTTTATTTATCTCTTACCTTAAGGTTGGAAAAATGATCTCAAAAGGGTATATCTATCATTTTGTTTGGGTTAAGGATTCAAATTCTGAAACCCCAACTCTTCAGTCACTACTAGTAGTGAATGATTTTCCAAAAGTGTTTCTAGAAGATCCTCATGGAGTTCCTCCCCAAAATGGAAATCAACTTCAAAATAGATCGCCTTCCAAATACCCGGCCTATTTTGGTTCCTCCTTACAGAATGGCTCTAGGTGAGCTTGATGAGTCTAGGATTTAGACTCATTTAAGGCTTTGTTTTGATAGTTTAAGTGTCCTCAATGCCTAATTTATGCTTTAAACTTATGTTAAAGTGTTGATTTGCAACAATGAAGGATAAAGGAGAAAGTCAAGGACATTATCGGGCAAAACGAGGGAAAAAGCTGAAGAAGTTAAAGGAAGGCAATCCTGGTGATCACCAAGACCACTTGGCGAGCCGCCGAGTGCCTCTTTTGCTAGCCTAAATTTCCAACATGCCAGCGCTGGGGAAAAACCTACTTGGAGATGGAAATGGAAATTCGGCAGACCACCAAACGACTTAGCGAGCACGATCTCGGTCGCCTAATGTCATAGAACCCTGAGGAGTAAGAGTTAAGGAAAACTGGCAATGGAGTAGAGTAAAGAGCGTGTCGCTGACCTGGTTGGCGAGGCGTGGCTTACTTCGCCTAATGGTCCTGATGGCAAAAAAATTGGGAAACTATAAATTGAAATTTGTAAGGTAGGGAAGGCATCAATCTTTTAATCTAAGCATTGTAGAATCTAAATCCAGTTTTCCTGAGTTTTCCATTGTAGACTTTGAAGATTTTGAGAGTTGATATTGAGGAATGTCAAGTGGGTTTTTGTATTATGTTGATTTGAATATTGTAGAGGCTTTGGAACCATCACCCAGTTCATGGCTAACATAATTGGTAATTGTTTCTCCCTTTTTATGAGGTTTGGCTAAAACCCGAATTCTTGGGGTGTGATCATGTGATTATTGGCTTAATTAGCTTATGGGTACTGTTGTTTCCTTATTTAAATGCCTAATTGAAGTGGGTTCAATCGATAGTTGTGTATTAATCTATGAATTGTAGTTGCAAATGCAATTATTTCTTAGTGTGTTGGGCTTGCTGTATTAAGAGGTTTTAGAGCCAAGGTTTTTGATTAATGATTGTAGTTATTGGGTTGAAGTAGGTTCAACTCGAGAGAGTGAATCCTAAGCTTGATTCTACCTATCTAGCTCAAGAGAGTAGATAAATTAAGGTTTCGGGTTATTTATATTGTTAAGCTTGTCGAAGTTCAAGAGAACTAGCTTGAATCATAATTGTTGTTCGAGAGAAAGCTATTACATCTATAGCCTAGCCTACTTACTGAGATTTAGAAATTGTTAGTAAATTTCAATTACCGATATAGAGAAATTAGCCTATATTCAATCACATCCATAGAATTGGTCTCTACATTGTTGACTCCCCTGCTTTAGTATTTATTTTAGTTGCTAATCGACAAACCAATCCCCCCATCTGACATTTGTTGTCAACCCATTCTATTTATCTAACTGTTTTCAATAATATTTACTCGTACAACCGATTAGATTATATTTATAATTTCATAACTTAATTCGAGCTTGTACTGCTCCCTATGGGTTCGACCCCAACTCTTTGTTGGGTTTTATACTAGATAATGATCGCCTACACCTAGTATTGGATAAGGTGTAGTTAAGAGTTGATCAGAGCTTAAGGAATTGAAAGAATGGTTGGAAGCCCTTCTAGATAAGTGCTTCATCAGAACTAGCATCTCTCCATGGGTTGCTCTAATGTTGTTCGTGGGAAAGAAAGACGGTTCTCCCAGAATGTGCATTGACTATTGTCAGTTGAACAAAGTCACAATCAGGAATAAATATCCCATCACCAGGATTGATGAGTTGGTCGACCTACTTCAGGGTGCTAGTTGCTTTCTTAAAGATAGACCTCAAATCTGGCTATATCAGCTCAAAATCAGAGACAGTGACATCTTGAAGACAACTTTCAGGACCCGGTATGGTCACTATGAATTTGTAGTTATCTCTTTTGGACTAAATAATGCTCCTGAAACTTTCATGGACTAAATGAACCGGGTGTTCAAACTGTATTTCTACTTGTTTGTTTTTGTCTTTATTGATGACATCCTCATCTATTTTCGGAGTGAGAAACAACATGTGATTCATCTAAGAGTTGTTCTGCAAACCCTCACAGTTCGCTAGTTATTCGCTAAGTTCAGCAAATGTGAATTGTGGTTACAGTCAGTCGCTCTCCTTGGTCATGTGGTATCCATCGAAGGGATCTGAGTGGATTCTCAAAAAATTAAGGCAGTACAAAACTGGCCCATACCACCTCTCTCACTAATATCAGAAGTTTCTTGGGTTTGGTCGGTTACTACAAGAGGTTTGTTGAAGGATTTTTCTCCATAGCTTCCCTACTGACGGAGTTGACTGAGAAAAAGGACAAGTTTGAGTGGTCATATGAGTGTGAGAAAAGTTCCACGACCCAGGGGTATACCCTATAAGTAACATGGTGTACTAGACCACGAAAGGCCTAACAGAAGCCACTTAGCATATCATAACATAAAGTAAATAGAAATGATGTGAAAATTTTAAAACTTTTTCCATAAAATCGAAGTCTTTATAAAAGCAAGAGGATGTCTATAACACTTTGTCTCAAACCATCTATAACCACTTGAATAAACTTTGGGACACAACCCATACAATAGTCTAAAAAAAAAACATCAACAAAATGCTGGCTTTATCCTGGATGCTATGAGGACTCACCAATCTTCAACTACTTGCTCCTACTAAGAACCTAACCTCAAAGATGGAAACCAAGATCGCCGGACCCTACATTTGATAAGAATGTAGGCAAGAGTATGCGTTAGTACAAAATGTACTAAATATGTTAGCTAGCATAACATCATAAGAGCATAACAAAAGTGTTAGGTAACATAAGACATAAGCATAAGAGACAATAACATAAGCATAAGCATAATCTCCAACATAGACATAATATAAGTATAAGTCAACATAAGTCCTGATCGAATAACATAGGAGATACCACTTATTCATAAGTATAATCTCTAACATGGGCATAATATGAGCGTTATTCATCATATGTCATGATCAATAAACATAGGAGATACTTCATATTCATATCTTAGTCAATACTTAGTTCTTCATAATATAAGAGAACCTCTTCATAAGGAACCTCCAAGTATACTTGTGCAATGCATGAATGAGACTCCATAATCCCATCCATGCTAAGTATCCCCTTTGACCAACATAATCATACTTACCATCTTATGGTCTAATCTTTCGCTTACTTCTCATAGAAAAGGGAATATCTCACCTTTAGTCAAACATATCATGGAAGGCAACTATAGGAACAAATCCACGCTAATCATACATCATATAAGAAAAACACTTCTCACGTAACATTAAGTCATACTTGTGCAATGCATGGATAAAACCCTATAATCCCATCCATACTAAGTACTCTTTTAGGTCATCATACTCATACATCTTGGTTGGATACTAGACCCCCTCTTGAAACTTTGGAACACTAGGAGACACTTCATTACACATATCTTAGTTCCTCACTAATTCGAACCCTATGAGATACTTCCTTAAGCATGTCTAAGTTCATTATTATCTTGAACACTATGAGATACTTCATTAAGTACATCTTAATTCATTATGTTTGAACTCTAGGAGATGATTTTCTGAGTATGTCTTAGTTTATCTTTTGAACACTACGAGATACTTCTTTAAGCACGTCATAGTACCTTGGATACGAAGATTGCTACTAGAAACCTGAATTTCACTAGGTGAAGGCTTCCATCTCATGAGACATATTTTGGGAAAACCTGGACTTTGCAATGTGAGAGTTCCCCTTTTACCTTGGATGTTCGGACTCAACTAGGTGTGGTTCTCCTTTCAACTTGGAACCCAGACCCAACTATGTGTTAATCTTCCATCTCATTGTTAATATACACTTGGGGCTAAGCATACACCCCTTAGCTTAGCTATTAAGCCTTACTTAACATTCATGTCTCATGGAAGGATGTCCTTGACAATCAATCCATGTCAAGTGATTCTATCACTTTGTGCATTCAGACATTCATAAGATAGATTAGGTAGGTAAAGGCCTTCCACCACAATTCTATCTATTAATCTTCTATTCTCATATAGAATTTACTCTCAAAGCATTAACATACATAATTCATAATATTGGTTTTACTCTCAAAGCCCTATTGATGAGTTCACGATTTGGACTCATTTACGACTATATTTGGATAGATTTACTCTCCTCAAATGCTTATTTTGTGCCATTAACTGATGTAAAATCATTAATTTCCATGTTTTTGGATTGAGGAACAAAGCATGAACACTAATGAACAAAAAGGAACAAGGCAGTTGAAAGAACAAAGAAAAGAAAGCATGTTGATTGCCTAATCCATTGGGTGAGTCGCCGAGTGGCTATTACCTCGCCAAAAGTTCTAGTGTGCGAATCTCTGAAGGATAAAATCAAGTTGGCGAGAGAAAGGAGCAGTCGGTGAG
Source organism: Solanum acaule (assembly GCA_036250505.1). Classification (NCBI taxonomy): domain Eukaryota; kingdom Viridiplantae; phylum Streptophyta; class Magnoliopsida; order Solanales; family Solanaceae; genus Solanum; species Solanum acaule. Next base: position 26,464 of record JAJOOR010007339.1, on the reverse strand, counting down.
TCACCGAATAGTTCCGCGATGTAGTGTTGGATCTCCTAAAGTTACAGAATTTGAGGATGCTGAAGGCCAAAGCAAAAGGCGTAGGAATTGACCAAAGGGCGGATCATCGAGTTGATTAGTGATCCTGACTTACTGCGCCGAATGGTCCTTCGAAGCATCTTTTTGGCGACTATAAATACATTTTTGAATTGTTAATTTAAGAGAGTTTTTGATATTATAGAATTTTTGAGTTAGAACTCTGAGTTGGGAGACAAAACTTTTCCTTAGCTTTGAAGAATTGAAGTTTTCCATTTTTGAAAAATTGGAAGTGGGTCTTTGAGATTCTTCAATTTGGACCTTTGTAAAGATGAAAGTAATCTTACCAAGTTGATGCAAACACAATTTAGTAACGATTTCTATATTTTTATGATGTCTACCTAAAACCCTAATTCTTGGGGTGTGATTATGTCATTATGTGATTATGGGTTGATTTAGCTTGTGGGTATTGTTAATTATTAGTGGAAATGTTGTTTAAAAGTGATTTTAATCGGTAACTGTGGTTCAATCTAAAGGGTTGTAGTTCTAAATGAAACTCTACGTTCATGTTTTTGGCTTCCTCGAGAGAGAGGTTTTAAAACCAAGATTACTGAATTGATGGTCTGTGGGTATTGGGTTGTCATAGGTTCAGCTCGAGAAAGTGAATCCTAAACCCTTTTCCACACATTCAGCTCGAGAGAGTGAATCATAAACCCTTTTCCATACATTCAGCTCGAGAGAGTGAATGGACTAAAGCGTAGGTTGTTCTTAATTGTGTACTTGTTGGTGTTCCAGAGAAACCAACTTGATTCGGGGTAAATTGTTCAAGAGAAAGTTTATCCCCACTTAAATTTAGCTTATTCGTTGATTTACAACTATTTGCTAATAGTTGCAATCACCCACATTTCTATATTAGCCTATAATCTAATCAGATCCCAAGAACCCGTCTCATTACTTGTTAATTCATGCTATTTGTTGTTGTTGTAGCTGTTAGTTATAACCAAAACCCCCCTTTGTTATTTGACATTCGTTTCATCCTTAACTTGAATTATGATTTTATTCATAAATGTCTATTCCTATGATTGACTTGAACATATTCGTACTTTGCTCTTGATTCTCAAATACTTACTACTCCCTGTGGGATTCGACCCCAACTCATTTAGTTGGGTTATATGCTGACTAACGATCATTGACTCTTAGAACTGGATTAAGTGTATTTGATAGCATTATTCAATCAAAATGGCGTCGCTGCTGAGGAGTGGTGTTGATTGAGAATCTTTAGTTAAGTTAAATTTTGTTCTAGTCAGTCATAGTTGAACTTAATTTTAGTTTTGTTTTGCTTGTTTGTCTTTTGAAATAGGTAGTATGATTGTGAACGGGAGCAACGGTACCATGTAGGTCACCAAGACGGCATTGGAAACCTCAACGATGTCAACGAGCCTAATGCTAATGAGCTCCATCTTATGGGTGGAGTTGGTTCCATTCTTTTGCCTCTGGCCGAAGGGAACGCAGTGTTCCATATCACAAATACTATGTTGCAGCTCTTGCTATTGAAGGGACTGTTCGGTGGTTTGGCTCATGAGGATCCCCATGAGCATATTACAAACTCCGTGGATGTTTGCGGATCGTTATCCTTCAAGAATATATCTCAAGATTTGGTCTAGTTGAGGTTATTCCAATTATCTTTGATGGGAGAAGCATCTAAGTTGCTGGCTGAATTGCCACATGAGTCAATCACTTCGTGGGAGGAGTTAATCACCGCATTTCAAGTGCAATTTTTCCCTCCTTCGAAGATGATGACTCTTCGGGACAGTATTCATAGCTTCAAGCGTCTGCAGGGCGAGCCAATTCATGAAACTTGGCTACAATTTCAAGAAGTTGGTTTTCCAATGCCCAACTCATGGCTTGCCTGACAATGTGTTGCTACAGTATTTTTACCGGAGCCTTGACTCGGTAAACAAGGGTGTTGCTGACCAACTTTCTACTGGAGGTTTAATGCAGCAACCTTATGTCATAGTAGCTCAGCACTTGGATGGCATGACCAAAATCAACCGGGCATGGTACACCCGTGAAGACCAGGTCTCTCCTCTCACATTCAAATTGACCAAGAAGCAGATGGTGAAAGACCAAGAGAGGGACCAGAACATGGCCAAGATCATGACACAACTGGACATTTTGTTCAAAAATGTCATGGGAGTTGTTGCTCGATATGTCAATGTCTTAGGTGTCGGTTGTGTGAATCTGGATGAGGCTGAGTTTGAAGCTTTGTACAACGAAAAGGCGAACTTCCTAGCTAACCAAGGAGGTGGTTATCGTTTAAACTACCCAAGGCAGGATGGTAACCAAGGTTGGAATAGGGAGGAAGGTTGGAAGGATCGTGATCGAGAGTGGAGGGACCGTAACCCCACTTGGAAAGAGAGAGAAAGGGAGAAGGATATATATGTTCCTCCCCATGACCGCCAAAAGCCAAAAGATTCTGAGGGAGATCGGTCAGAGGATATGCTTTCTGTTATCCTTAACTAAGTTGAGAGGTTGATTTCACGTATTAGGACACTTCATCCAATACTAAGTGCCAACGATCATAAAGTAGTAATATAACGCAGCTAACTAAGTTGGGATTGAATCTCGAGATAGTAGTTCATAATTGATAATTGATAGAAAAACATGAATAAGCTCAAGTCAATCATAGATAAAAACATTTATGAATAAAAGTATGGTTCTAATTAGGGGTTACACAAGTGTAAAATATCAGGGGGGTTTGTTTGTATTATCGACTACAACAACAAATAAAACAAAAATAGCAAATATGGAGACGGGTTCTTGGGATGTGATTGGATTATGGGCTAAGGTAGACAATCGAGTAATTGCAATTAATAGTTAATAGATGTAAATAAGTGAATTAGCTAGACTTTAGTGGGGATAAACTTTCTCTCAAACAATTTATCCCGAATCGAATTGGTTTCTCTCGAACACCAATAAGCAGCAATTAAGAACAACGTTTTCTTTAGTCCATTCACTCTATTGAGTCGAATGTGTAGAAAAGGGTTTAGGATTCACTTTCTCTAGCTGAACCCATGACAACCCAATACCCACAGACCATCGATTCAGAAATTTTGGATTTAAAACCTCTCTCTCGAGCAAGCCAAAAACACGAAGTTAGGATTGTATTTACCACTGCAACCCAATAATTTAAACCACAATTACGGAACGAAATCACTTTTAACAATATTTACACTATCAATCAACAATACCCAGCAACTAAATGAACCCATAATCACACCCCAGGAATTGAAGTTTTAGCTAGACATCATAAAAAGGTAAAAATCGTTACCAAATTGTGTTTCCAGCAACTGGGTAGAATTGATATAGTCTTTACAAAGGTCTAAGATGAAGAATCTTCAACATCCACTTCCAATTTGTTAGAAATAGAAATCTTCAAATCTAAGGAAAATATTGTCTTCCAAAACTCAGTTCAAAGCTCTTAACTTTAAAACTGAACAATAATGAAAACTAGATTCTCAAAACTAAAAAGTAATTAGATGGATACTAAACTAAGAATTTAAAAAAACGTATTTATAGTTGTCAATAATTATGTTGCGAAGGACCATTTGGCGCAACAAGTCGGGATTTCCGATCCACTCGGTGATTCGCCCTTTGGTCAATTTCATCGCCTTTTTGCCTTGTCCTTCAACATCTTCAAGTTCTGAAACTTTGGGCGATATGACACTGAATTGCGGAACCGTTCGGCGACTTTCTAACTGCTCCTTTCTGTCGCCGACTTGATTTTCTCCTTCAGGGCTTTGGCACACTGGAACATTAGGCGAGACCATGGCCGTTCGGTGAATTGCCCAATGGATTAGGCAATCCTCAGGCCTTCTTTTCTTCGTCCTTTCAGCTGCCTTGTTTCTTTTTGCTCATTAGTGTCCATGGTGTGTTCCTCAATCCAAATACCTGAAATTTCAGCATTTACATTAGTTATTAGCTCAAAATATGCATTTGAGGACACCAAATCTATTAAAATAAAGACCTAAATGAGTCCAAATAGTGGACTCATCAACACCCCAACTTAAACTTTTGCTTGTCCTCAAATAAAACTCAAGTTCAGTAGTTCAAAAAGTATGTCTCAAATAGTGCTACACAAGAGTCAATCATGAATGCACACAAAAAGACTCAACTTACTCATGCACGGAGCAATTATGCACTCAAAGATTCAAGTTGTGACTCCCCATTATCAAAGAATCTCAAGTTCACAATACTTGCTTCGAATGCAAGTTCAAGCTCAACAAAGCTACTCAAATTCCCTCAAACAAAGAATGATTCCATATTCACACACCATGGTTTCACAACTTAAAGCTCCAGAATCAAATGCAAGGCTCACACTCACAAAGATAAACACAATGCATGACTTCACCCATAGGTTTGCCCGTACTTTTCAATCAACCCTTGTTTTAGTATACTCAAGATCAAAAAGGTCTTTTCAAGGCTTGTAACGGGGCTAAGTGCAAAGGTATGGTCATTTACGCTCAATGGTTGTAATCCTCATTAAATGTGGTGCGAAAAACACTTTCTTTCCTTTTCTTCATCATTTTCATTCGTGCTCACAAGTCATCCCGTGCTCACGTAGTCAATCGGATCAACGGGGTAAATTATAGGTGTCATCACACATGATTCACGGTAAACTCATCAAACAAGTGAGGAAACTATGGGGGCTCTATGGGTGGAAGAACCCATAGATGAATAAGCTTCACATACCTTTAATCAAAGCCCAAAATAAAGCTTGAATCCATGGAGAAAACTCGACCTAGGTGCTTCCCTCTTCTCTTTTCTTCTTCTTCTTAGCTTCTAGGGAGAGAATTTCTTGAGAGTAATTTGGGGTCTTGGATGAATGAGTTAAAAATTATTAGTTTAGGGGTGTATTATACTTATATAGGTGGCTAATTAACCAACTAACCGACCTCCTTTAACCTCTAATTAATTTACTAATCAATTCTCAAACCCCCAACTTAAAGCTATAACACTTAAAACTGGCAGCATCTACGACCTCACCACCTACGGATCATAATTGGATCTAATGGGCGTGGATGACCTCCGTAGGTGCGGTCTGCAGCTCTAAAAGTGCAAAGCCATTGCAGGCCTTGACCCACGAACCCAACCTATGGGGCGTGGGTCCATCTACGGCCAGTAGATCGCATCCGTAGGTCACTAAAATTTCCAGATTTAGGGAATGTTTTGGGGTCCTCCTCAAGGGCCCCTTTGGTTGGTCCTTGGGGAGTCGTACCAGATGTTTAACCCCTGAAACCCCTATTCTAAGTATGGGAAATTTTTTAACAAGTTTTAACCCTCATACGGCACTCCAAAACTCTTACCAAAGGCTCTAGAACCCACTTGTTCAACTCAATAAATTACGGGGTGTTACACTCATTGAGGTCCTCCTTTTCAATAGTTTCCCCAAACTCAAGCCACTTGGGATTGTCGTCTGATATAAATGGAGCCAGCCCCTTCTTCAAATTCTCCAGAGTCGTCGTCCTAATATTGTGGAGACAATCATCCTCAAGCCTCGTAGTACATTCTAATATTGCATTGATGGCAGTAAAATCATACTGCACTTTCTTCCCCCTAACAACCACGTAGTCAACCGGCTTGAATTTAGTTGTCGGCTTCTTCCCTTGTCGTATCAATGCATTGTATGCGTTGTAGAACTCCTTTACCTAGCTTGGAATATACGGCCATGAGGTTTGGTGAAGATTTGGAATTTGTGAGATTTCAGGCAATCCATTATCTCCGGGGTACCTATCGATCACCCCATCCATGGACAGACGCTTCTCCTCAATAATTGTCCTCAACCTCTCAATCTTTAATATGTTCATCGACTTGGGAGGAGGACCATGTACAGGATGTGCTGGAACTAAAGCCTGTGATGGAACTGGAGGAGGAGTAGTGGAAGGGTGAGAATTTCTGATCCTAGATGAATTATTCATCCTTTTTTATTGTAGCTCCGCCCTCTACGTTGCTACGAGGTCATTATCATCAAAAGCTGCAATCTGGGGCTCTTGGTTCTCACCCTCTATTTCGGAAATAGTGAGGTGAGTGGTGTAAATGTCGTCACTATCGGAGCTGGCCTCTGGTGACGCTAGTGCTTTTCCTTTCCCACCAGTTGTAGGCAGTTTGGTTGCTTTGGCCCTAGATGTAGGTACATCCACATTTAGTGTTATCCCCTTAGCCTTCTTTCGGGGTGGCCTGTTTCTACCTGCAACCTTTGGTCTAGCCATGTCTGCAAAATATCGGGAAAGAGTTAGAAACATTTTAATAAAAAACACAGAAGAATAGTTGCAGACAGACTCGCCGAACCAGTTGGCGAGTTGCCTAATCACTTTGGCGAGCTAGATCGGGCTCAAGAAAGGATTGGCTCAAAATTCTCAAAAAAATATGACAAGTCAGCGATGGAAAAGCCTTTTAGAGAATCGTCGACATCTTTCGGCGAGCAAGGATTAGCCGGCCGAAAGTTACAGTGCAATTTAAGCTTCAGGGGTGCAGACAACGGAAGATCAAGAAGACTTTCGGTGAGTTGTCGAGTGCCTTCGATGACCTCAGGCTTCTCATCAAAGTTACAGATCCAAACAACAAGTATAGCAAGAAATTTAAGGCGAGATGGGGAATTTTGGCGAACCACCGAGTGGTTCGGCGAGCTCGACCCAGCTCGCCAAACACAACTTCTCGAATTAGACCCTGCACCTGCCAAAAACAAGTATGCACAAATCAAATTAGGCTCAGACCCATAAAACCCATTACCTTGAGATAATTAGACTTCTCCCGATTTTGCCAAATTTGGCCATTTGACGAATTTTGCCCTTAAGAATAACGTAACCCGCTCTATCCTTGTGAAAATTACGTCATTTGGCACAACTACGGGTTACTTAGACTTCCCCCGACTAGACCCAACAACATGCAAGCACAACCCCACAACATTTAATTCATTTACAGGCACAAAATTACAGGAATTCAACATTAAAGGCAATACATGCAAGGTTATCGAATTAAAACCAGCAATCAAAAATTCTAATCCTATCAGCGAGGCCCAGCACACGAAAATACGATAAGATCATTGAAAAATGAGTACATATTTCTAAAAATAAACTCGGGGTTTGGAATGCCAACCTTTGTTGCCGATTAAATAAAGACTGAAATTCTATGGGGTAATGTAATCCCAATCCGAGCACAAATCAATGACTAAAATACTTTTAAAATACTAAAATATAGAAACTAAAGTGTGGGTGTAAGTTTGTGAAGATAAAAAGTTAGGGAAAGTGAAAGAGTTGGAAGTTTAAACCTTTGGCCTTTTAAAAACTATCCAATTCTCACCCTTTCGGCGACATTAGTCATACTCTTCGACCCACTCGGTTACCCGTTGAGTCACTTACCTCACTTAGTTTTACAGGAACTCCAATTAATGTGGGGATCCAAACGGCGGAGTAGATAGTGATCCAGTGCCCGCCGACTTTTACAAACTCTAATTTTAAATTTTCTTGAGTTTAACTGCGGTCTAGGTCGGGGTCGCCGACCTCTTTGGTGATGTGCCAATTGGACCTTTAGCTTGCCAACCTGCACTTTTCAACCACTTTCCACACTTTGACCTACACAATCAACGCACTTTTATTTCTACGACAAAAATAAAGCAATAAACACTTGGTTTGCTTCCCAAGAAGCGCCTTAGTTAATGTCGTGGCTCGACACAATTTCTCATTTAAACTTCATTATTGGGGTTGACCTTATTGTCACTAGGTAACCCCTCTTATTGTTTCAGGTAGTGATGAGGTAATACATTACCCATGAGGTTTTCAATTTACCGGATAGATCTGGAGTGAGAGCCAATCATCTGATTTAGCACTTCGACATTCTCCTTCATCTCTTCCAGCACTCTATCATACTCATTGATCTTTTGGAGAATGAGTAAGAGCGTTTCCTTGACACGTCTACTCTTATTGTCCTTAGACTTTCTCCTCTCATGAGGGGGAATGTATCTATCTTTTATTTTGCACTAGACTTCAACCTCTAATATCTTCTTGGACAAATAGTCCAACTGAGTTAATAGTGGGGCCAAATAGTGGTCCTCTTCCATTTCTTGATTAGTCTCAGTTATTTGGACACCGTTGCTACCAACTATGCTCAATTTATGTGTTCAACAAGCAACACGAAAACTAAAACTAAAAAAAATATTAAGTAAGTATCACAATGACTAACAAGAGCAAAATTCAACTTAACTAAGAATTCGCAAGTAACACCATTGCCCGGCAGCAGCGCCATATGTGAGTTGGGGTCGAATCCCAAGGGAGTGATTCATAATTGAAAATTGATAGAAAAGCATGAATATGCTCAAGTCAATCATAGCTAAAAATATTTACGAATAAAAGCATGGTTCAAATTAGGGGTGACAAAAGTGTCACATATCAGGGGGGTTTGTTTGTATTATCGACTACAACATCAAATAACACAAAAATAGCAAATATGAAGACGGGTTCTTGGGATGTGATTGGATTATGGGCTAAGGTAGACATTCAGGTAATTGCAATTAATAGTGAATAAGCTAGACTTTAGTGGGGATAAACTTTCTCTCGAACAATTTATCCCGAATCAAATTGGTTTCTCTCGAACATCAGTAAGTAGCAATTAAGCACAACCTTCACTTTAGTATATTCACTCTTTCGAGCTAAATGTGTGGAAATGGGTTTAGGTTTCACTCTCTCGAGATGAACACACGACAACCCAATACCCACAGAACATTGATTCAAGAATTTTGGTTTAAAACCTCTCTCTAGAGCAAGCTAGAAACACGAAGTTAGGATTGTATTTACAACTACAACCCATTAATTGCAACCACAATTACGGAACGAAATCACTGTTAAACATCATTTACACTATCAATCAACAATACCCAGCAGCTAAATGAACCCATTATCACATATCACACCCCAAGAATTGGGGATTTAGCTATACATCATAAAAAGGTAAAAATCATTTCCAAGTTGTGTTTCCATCAACTGGGTAGAATTGATATAGTCTTTAAAAAGGTCTAAGATGAAGAATCTTCAACACCCACTTCTAATTTCTCAGAAATGGAAATCTTCAAATCTTCAAACCTAAGGTATTGTCTTCAAAAACTCAGTTCTAAGCTCTCAACTTGAAAATTAAACAATAATGAAAACTAGATTCTCAAAACTAAAAACTAATTAGATGGATACTAAACTAAGAATTTAAAACGTATTTATAGTTGTCAAAAATTATGTTTCGAAGGACCATTCGGCTCAACAAGTTGGGATCACCGATCCACTCGGTGATCCTCCCTTTGGTCAATTCCATCGCCTTTTTGCCTTGGTCTTCAACATTTTCAAGTTCTTAAACTTTGGGTGATATGGCACTACATCGCAGAACTGTTCGACAATTCACCGACTAATACATTCTATCGCCGACTTGATTTTCTCCTTCAAGGCTTGGCACACTGGAACATTAAGCGAGACCATGGCCGTTCGATGAATCACCCAATGGATTAGGTGATCCTCAGGCCTTCTTTTCTTCATCCTTTCAGTTGCCTTGTTCCTTTTTGCTCATTAGTGTCCATGCTTTGTTCCTCAATACAAATACCTGAAATTCAAGGATTTACATCAATTATTTGCACAAAATATGCATTTGAGGACACCAAATCTATTAAAATAAAGCCCTAAATGAGTCCAAATAGTGGACTCATCAGGGGTCGCACAAGATTTTTAAAGAAATTAAAGAAGATGTGTTGACCCTTAGCCTGACAGTTACTTTCCATTCTGTATCGATAAAATAGTTGGAGACCCAAATGGGTCATATCTCATCTCATTTGAACCCAAGACAGCAAAGGGGTTTGCCTAGTCATACTATGGCCAACTCCAAGAATGAGGTTTGAGTGTGGACTTGCGTCGTTGATGAGTCCACAAACTAGACTCATTTAGGGCTATATTTTGATAGAATTAGTGTCCCCAAATGCATACTTTGTCTCAATATTTGATGAAAACCCTTAAGTTTTAGGTATTTGGAGTTTGAGGGAAAGCATGGACACTACTTAGCAAAAAGGAACAAAGGCAGCTGAAAGAACGAAGAGATGAAGATCTGAGAATCACTGAACCCATTCAATGAGTCGCCAAAAGGTCTTACCTCGCCTTTTGTTCCAATGTGTTGAGCGCTAAAAGAAAGGATCAAATCGGCGGTGAAAAGGAGCAGTAAGCGTGTCACCGAGCAGTTCTGTGAAGCAGTACTATGTCGCCCAATGATCCAAAACATGACAATGTTGAAGGATAGAGCAAGACGATGATGAAACCTACCAAAGGGTGGATCATCGAATTGATCAACGATCCCGACTAACAGTGCGGAATGATCCACTACAACACAAATTTTTGAAAACTATAAATACTCGTTCAAAGTTGTAGCTTAATATCATATTTTTAATATAGAATTTTGAGTTCTAATTTTGGAGAGGGTTTTCAAGAACTTGAAGATTCAAAGGGTTTCAACTCCAAGAATTTGGACTTGGGTCTTGTGGATTCTTCATTCTTGGTTCTTTTTTAGACTTAAATCTTCATACCCATTTGAATGCAAAGTCATATTGGTATAAATTTCTATATCTTTTACATGTCTAGCTAAAACCCCAATTCTAAGGGTGTGATTTTTTGAATATGGGTAAGATTATCTGTTGGGTCTTACTTGTTGATTATTTATTTGTTGTTTAGATGTGATTTCATTTAGTAGTTTTGGTGGAACTTAATGATATTGTAGTAGCAAATTCAGTTTCACCTTTCTGTTTTCGGCTTGCGAGAGAGAGAGGTCATAAAACTAAGACTACTAAATTGATGGCCGGTGGGATTGGGTCGACATGAGATTCAGCTCGAGAGAGTGAACGCTAGTCCTTCTCCTACACACTCAGCTCGAGAGATTGAGTGGGCTAAGGCGGAGGCTGTTCTTCATGCGGCAACTCGGTGTTCGAGGCAAACCGAGTTGTTTCAGGGTAAGTTGCTAGAGAGAGAATTTACCCCCACTATAGTCTAGCCTAGTTGCAAATATTCAATGGATTTATTATCAAAAGCATGTACCCAATAGTTTAGTTTATCCCGTAATACTATCACATCCGAAGAACCCCATCTCCTTGATTAGCACTCTTTGCATTTTTGTTGTTTTTGCTTACTTGTGACAAACCCCCATTCATAATTGACGCTTGCATCACCCCTTAGATTTAACATGTTTGTATTGGAAAGTGTTTTTAGCTATGACTAATTAGAACTAATTTTTTTTCTATTAATTCTCAAGCCTACTCCATTGGGACTAGACCCCAACCCTTGGTTGGGTTACCTTACTATTGTACGATCGTAGACACTTGCATTGGAAGTTGTGTCTTGATTACGCAAACATCAAAATGGCACCGCTGCCAGGGAGAAGTGTTACTTGAGAATTCTTAGTTTAGTATAAAATTTTGTTCTTCTTAGTTGTAGTTCACTTACTTAATTTTTAGTTTTGTTTTGTGTTGCTTGTTTATGTATTGAAGTAGAAAAATGAGTACCAATAATCATTATGGGTATCAGATGGATCACCCCTTCTTGAAACTGTTAAACCTTAGGGATAACCTCCTAACGTTCAAACAAGTAGGGGATAAAACCCTTCAGAAAATGTGGCTGAACTTTCAGGCAGTGCTGTACCCATGCCCCACTCATTGGATGACCGACAAGGTGCTATTAGAAAGCTTCTATCGGGGTCTTGGACCCAATAATAGAAGTAATGTTGATCAACTTTTCGAGGGTGGTATGCTACACCGTTTGCCGAGGACTCGCCTAGTTACACCATGGCCGACTCCGAGGATGAGGACTAGACATTAACTTGTGTCATGCCACGACGTTAACTAAGACGTTGAGTTGGAGACAACCCAAAACCCCTTTCTGTTTATAATCCGTGTTATGGTAAATTAATGGTGTGTTGGTTGTGTAGGCTAAAGTGTGGCAAATGTTAGGAAAGAAGGAGTTTACTGAACAAAAAGCTTCATTCAGAGATTCACCGAAGATGTCGGTGACCCTGATCCAGTCCATCGTTGAGCTCAAGGCAACTTTAAGCTAAAACCTATAAAACTCTGCGAGCCCAAGAAATTGTTGGCGAATCGCCAACCTGTCCGACGATCCTAATCCTTACTGCCGTTTGGCTTCCCAACATTGACTGGGAGTTTTGTAAAACTGGGCGAGGTAAGTGACGATTCAGCGATCATGACTAATGTCGCTGAATATAGCGAAAATTGGACGATCTTTAAAATCAATGGTTTAAATTGCTTAAATTCCTTAAAGCTCCCTCACTGTTCATTTTTCAAACTCACACCTGCACCTCTACTTTTATATCTCTATGTCTATATTGTATGTTGGTTATTGAGTTGTACTCGGAGTTGGATTGCATCGACGCCTAGTATCTCAATTCCATCTTACTCGGCACCAAAGGTTAGTTTCCAAGCACTAAGCTTCTTGTATTGCAATTTGTACTCAAATGAAATGGCATTACTTTGATGATGTGTGTTGGGCCTCTCTGGTAGGATTAGAATATTTGTTTGCCTGTGAGGTTCGCAATTTTTGCCCGTAGTAATTTAAATAGTTAATTCATGAAGGTTGCGCTTTAAATTGGATGAAAAATTGTGAGTTGTGCATGATTGTCACTGGGTCTAAGCCTAATTTTAGTTATGCATGCCTTAATTTTATCTTCGGGGATTGCGAGGTTGAATTCAGGAAGTTGGGTCGTAAGCAAGCATAATGGGTCATTTGGTGTGCTGGGTTGAGCTCGCCGAACCACTTTACGGTTCACCTAAAATTCCCATATCGGCTTTAATTTAATGCTAAATGTGATGTTGAATTCTGTAACTTTTGGCGAGAAACATGATGTCGCTGAACACATATAGCGTCTCACTGAAAGAAGACTTTTTGTTTGCCCTTTGTATGCACCCTTGTATTCTCTATGCACCGCACTTGGCGAACCATTTAAGTGGTTGTGTGCTTCGCCAACTGGTTCGGCAGAGTGATTCTGCAATTGAACTGCCTTGCTTTTATCTGAATACTTTCTAACTTTTTCTGGAAGATTTGCAGAAATGGCTAGACCGAAAGTTGCTAGAAGAGATATGCTACCCAAACAACAAGAGAGAAAATTTCAAGAAAAATACAAAGGCAACAAATCCTCCCAAAACGTATAATGAGGGTAAGATGACTAGTGCCAACAAGAGAACAAATCCCTGAGACCCCACTATTCCCTCGTGGAGACGTGGATTCTTCACAGCTATGCACTCCTTTTTGGCGGCTCATGACTTGGAAAATCTTAGTAAGTCAGCTGCCACTGAATCTTCTGAAGAATCTCCAGGGGCCATTATCAAATTCCAGGCTGACACATCGGGCACTGATGCCCAGACAGATGGAGTGACTATGTAGACAGGATTTTTCTCTACCTCCCTTTCTGTTTTTCTTTATACTAAATTCTGGATATTCTGTTATTTGCATTTGAGGACAAATGCTTTTTAATTATGGTGGGGTAAGGCTCACCTTTTGTGTGCTCTTTGTGAATCCTATTTTGTTTAAGTATTTGGGTTGTGAGCTATAATGTAATGTTAATATTGTTTTTGTGGATGTTTGAGCTTGTGGCTCTTTTGTTTTAATTTGCAAAATGAGTTTGACCCTTCCAAAAAATTTTGGCACCTCTCTTGTGGTGGTTCTTTTGCAAAATTTAAATCTCAGTTCTGATCAATACCGATGACTTGAATAGTGCTCATGATCGAACGAACATGAATGTGCAGCTACAATGAGGAAAAATGAAGTTTCATAGACAATATGTGAACTCTTTACTTCTCGTTATGACTAGCCTAGTATCGAATTGAGTGTCTTGTGATGATCAATACACACTAGAAAAAGTGTGGACTCTTGCTTGACTGTAGTGTCAATGCCTAGTGTGATGAGCTTACTTTGAAACCTACATGATAGATCCTAGAATTTACCCCGTTAGTCCGATCGACTAAGTAAGGCTATCTGTTGACATGATATTAGGCAACTTTAAAGAGTGTGAGACAATTTGACATATACCTCTTTGTGGCCTACCTTGTGAGCATGTATGAACCTCTATGTAAAACCCCTTGTGCCTTACCTATCTTTGGAAGAAACTTGATTAAATCATAACCTTTCTTTATCCATTATCCATAATACTTATGAAGTTGTCGTTTGTTTGAATAGCCAACTTAGGCCAAAAGCCTAAGTTGGAGGTGTGGTGAAAAGAGAGGGCAAATCAGGAAGCGCAAGAAAGTCCCTCTTGCCCATGGTTTTGAGAAAATTGTAACCCCTCTATATAAAAAATAAAAAAAAAAGAGAAAAGAGAAAGAAAAAGAAGAAGAATGAAAAAGAAAGTTGTGGAATAAAGTACAATAGAAATAGGATTTCCAAACAATTCACGGAAAGTGAATATTAGGATGACTTATGAGCACTAAAGAGAATGATGAAGGAATATGAAAGGAAGTGTTGTGAGCACCACATTTCATGAGGATGAAAGTCACTGAGCCTAAATGATCATACCTTTGCACTCAGCCCTATTACAGGCCTTGAAAAGACCTTTTTGATCTTGTGTGAGATGAAACAAATTTTGATCGAAAAATACGACAGACCTATGGGTGAAAGTAGGCATCGTGTTCATCTTTGTGAGCATGAGTGTTGCATGTGATTCTGAATCTTTAAATTGCAAACCATTGTGTGTGAATATGGAATCATTCATTGTGTGAGGGCATTTGAACACTTTGGTTGAGCTTGAACTTTCATTTGAAGCAAGTATTGTGAACATGAGATTCTTTGATATTGATGAGTCACAACTTGAATCTTTGAGTGCACATTTGATCTTTGCATAAGTAAATTTATTCTTGTTGTGTGGATTCATGATTGAATCTCATGTAGCACTGTTCAAGAAACCCTTTCTGAACGACTCAACTTAAGTTTGCTTGAGGAAAAGCAAAAGTTTAAGTTGGGTGTTGATGAGTCCACAAATTGGACTCATTTAGGGCTATATTTTGATAGAATTAGTGCCCTCAAATGGATACTTTGTCTCAATATTTGATGAAAACCCTTCAGTTTCAGGTATTTAGAGTTTCAGGGAAACCGTGGACACTACTTAGCAAAAAGGAACAAAGGCAACTGATAGAACGAAGAAATGAAGATATGAGAATCGCCGAACCCATTCAGCGAGTTTCCAAATGGTCTTACCTCGCCTTTTGTTCCAGTGTGCTGAGCGCTAAAAGAAACGATCAAATCGACGGTGAAAAAGAGTAGTCGGCATATCGCCGAGCAGTTGTGCGAAGTAGTACTATGTCGCCCAATGATCCAAAACACGATGATACTGAAGGATAGAGTAAGACGGTGATGAAACCTACCAAAGGCTGGATCGCCGAGTTGATCGGCCATCCCAACTAACGGCGCCGAATGATCTGCTACAACACAGATTTTTGAAAACTATAAAAACTCATTGAGAGTTGTAGCTTAATATCATATTTTTAATATAGAATTTTTGATATAAAATTTTGAATTCTAAGTTTGGAGAGGGTTTTGAAGAACTTGAAGATTCAAAGGGTTTCAACTCCAAGAATTTGGACTTGGGTCTTGTGTATTCTTCACTCTTGGCTTGTTTTGTGACTTAAATCTTCATACCCAGTAGAATGCAAACTCATATTGGTATAAATTTCTATCGCTTTTACATGTCTAGCTAAAACCCCAATTCTTGGGGTGTGATTTTGTGAATATGGGTTACATTATCTGTTAGGTCTTGCTTGTTGATGATTTATTTGTTGTTTAGATGTGATTTCATTTAGTAGTTATGGTGGAACTTAATGAAATTGTAGTTGTAAATACGATTTCACCTTTGTATTTTTGGCTTGCTCGAGAGAGAGGTTATAAAACTAAGACTACTAAATTGATGACCGGTGGGATTGGGTTGACATGAGGTTCAACTCGAGAGAGTGAACCCTAGTCCTTCTCCCACACACTCAGCTCGAGAGAGTGAGTGGGCTAAGGTGGAAGATGTTCTTCATGCGGCAACTCAGTTTTTGAGAAAAACCGAGTTGATTCAGGGTAAGTTGCTCGAGAGAGAATTTACCCCCACTATAGTCTAGCCTAGTCGCAAATATTCAACGAATTTATTATCCAAAGCAGGTACCCAATCACATCCCAAGAACCCCATCTCCTTGATTCGTACTCTTTGCATTTTTACTGTTTTTGTTTACCTGTGAGAAACCCCCATTGATAATTTATGTTTGCGTCACACCTTAGATTTAACATGTTTGTATTCGAATATATTTTTAGTTATGACTAATTAGAACTAAATTTTATTTTTATATTAATTCTCAAGCCCACTCCCTTGGGACTCGACCCCAACCCTTGGTTGGGTTACTTTACTATTGTACGATCGTAGACACTTACATTGGAAGTTGTGTCTTGATTACACAAACATCAATCGTGCCACGACGTTAAATAAGGCGCTACTTGGGAGGAAACCCAAATTTTTATTTGCTTTCTTTTTTAAGTTTGAAATGATGGTGTATTCATTGTGCAGGTCGAAGTGTGGAAAGTGTTTGAAAAGTGCAGGTTGGCGAGCCAAAAGTCCAGTCAGCGTATCGCAGAAGAGGTCGGCTAGCCCGACTTGGACCACCGTTTGACTCAAGAAATTTTTAAATTGGATGTGTAAAACTCGGCGAGCGTAGGAGTTGATTGGCGATTCGCCGACCGTGTTGGCGATCGTGACTTTGTCAGCCGTTTGGACCACCATAATAACAGGAGGTCCTGTAAAACTTAGTGAGGTAAGTGCCAACTTGGCGAGCAAAACTTATATCGCTGAAGGGGCGAGAACTGGATGGTTATTAAAGGCCAAAGGTGTACACTTTAGTATCGTATATTTCTTGCATTTTAATCGTCAGATTAGTGTTCGGAGTTGGATTTCTTTTCCATCTAGCTATTCAAAGTATCTATTCGGCTTCTAATGTTGGTTTTCCAAACCCCAAATTTAGTTTTAGCAATTTTGTACTCATTTCCAAGTGATTTTTATCTTGCTGATCTGTGTTTGGCCTCTGTTGTAATCATATATCTGTGTGCCTGTGTTAATTTGAAGATGTTACTCAAAATGGTTATATTGTTGAATTCCCGAGTTTTTCGTGCTTTAAAAGTCATTAAAATTGTGGGGTTGTTCTTGCATGTTGTTTGGTCTAGTCGGGTGAAGTTTAAGAAACCCGCATTTGTTCCAAATGACGTAATTTGCCAAATGATGGAGCAGTTGACGCCATTCTTAAGGGAAAAAGTCATCAAATTGCTAAATTCGGCCAAACCAGAAGAAGTCTAAGTATCCCGGGGGCATGGGTGTAATGGGTCTTAGTTTAATTAGAGGAGTGCATGTTTTGATTTATTTTTCGGGGGCTATGGGGTTGAATTTGGAAGTTGGGGTTGAAAGTAGGCACGTTGGGTCATTTGGCGAGCTGGGTCGAGCTCGCCGAACCACTCGGCAGTCTGTCGAATCACCCCCTCTAGCCTTTAATTTCATGCTAATTTTGAAGTTTGGTTCTGTAAATTTTGGCGAGAAGCCTGAGTTCGCCGAGTGCACAAAGCGACTTACCAAAAGTCCTTCTTGATCGCCCTTTGTCTGCGCCCCTAATCCCTAAAAGCACTGTAACTTTCAGCATGCAAGTCCCTGCTCACCGAATACTATCGGTGATTCGCCGAAAGGGCCTCCCATTACCGAAATACAAAAAATTTCTATGATTTTGAGCCAATCTTTTCGGCGAGCCCGATGCTTGGTGAGTCTGTCTGCAATTGCTTTTTTGTGCTTTTGCTCAAATTGTTTCTAACTCTTTTTGATGTTTTTATAGACATGGCTAGACCAAAAGTTGCTGGTAAGGACATACCGCCCCACAAAAGATCAAACGGGATAAAAATCAATGAAGATGCAGTTGCATTGTAACGACCCGAGTCTACACCCTGGAAGCGACACGGTGTACTTGACCCCGAAGGGATCTCATGCAAGCCTCATAGCATATTCATTGCCTAAGATACTTAAAAATAGTCAGTAATTTAAAACTTTTCTTTTATAAATCCAATAATCGAAAATATTAAAAGCAAGCGTAAGTCTATCGTCTCACATGACCATCTAAACAACATACTTGTAATAAAATAGGGTGACGACCCTTTACAATCGACAAACTTAACAATAGTCTATTACATGAAAAGAAAGGAAACATCAACTACTTGTCTTCGATCTATGAGGACATACCACTAGGCTTAGGAACTCAAATCCAAGCTTCACTAAAGAAACCCACTCAATAACCGGAACCTACACTTGTAGTAAACATAGAAGAATGGGTTAGCACAATTAAGTACTAAGTATGCTAGCCATGCAAAACATGCTTAAAATGGACATTTTATTTGTAAGTCGTGATATATGTCATTTTGAGAAAACTTCATGAACATAAGCATAAGAGGCATAATATTCAACCATAACCAACATACAAGTCATTTAACCACATTAGAACATAATCACATATAAACCATTACTTTCACATTAAACCTTCACCTCAAGTAACCTTCAAGCTATACTTTGTGCAATGTATGGATAGCATCCCATACCACCATCCACACAAAGTACCACCTTAAGGTCACCAAAAGTGAACTTACCATTCAACCTTTCCATCCTTACATAATACTCATACATAAGAGACATAAACATTACATAAGCCATAACATCACATAAGGACCATCACCTAAGACAACCCTAAGTCATACTTGTGCAATGTGCAAGTAGCATCCCATACTACTACTCACATTAAGTACTCCTTTGAAGTAACCATAGGAAAGGCACATTCATACACCATAAGTCATAACAAGGAAGTAGCTCATAATACAATCAAAGTATAGCATGCATCATCTCATTCAAGCATAAGTCACATTCTTCATTAAATTCATTACATTAAGAGTACCTTCATTCATTAGACATTAAGCCAACATTCTCATTAACATCATCATAAGATCACATTCATTACACTTAACATTACAAAGGAACACACCAGAACCTCTCTCAAAGCCTACTTGTGCAATGCATAGGTGGCATCCCATACCACCACCCACACTAAGTAGTGCATTCTTAAGAAGCTATAGTTCATTAATATTCTTTGTGGGGGTAAGCCTTAACCGACATAGACCATCTGAACAATTCATGGAATCCAAGTGTCACCCTCACCGGATAAAGGTATTCCTATTTGCCTAAGGTAGGACCATTGTTTTATAGCTTAAGTAGAGCCACTAGCTAGACCTATGTGGGCACATAGTTATGGGATAGGGAGATTGCTACTAGATATCCTGCCTCAACTCATGGATGAGCATCCATCTCAAGTGATTTTTACTAGATACCTTGCCTCAACTCCCGGATGGGCATCCACCTAAATTCATATCCTCTCTGTGCTTAGCATTATTCCCCACGGAATACTTAACATTCTTTATTATGGGATAAAAGATTGTTGCTAGATACCCCGCCTCAACTCCCGGATGAGTATCCATCTCAAACCCAACATTCATTCATTAGATAGCTCATAGATTCAAACATTAGAATAGCCTTTAGACTAGGAATCCCATATTGTGAGAAAGTCCTCTCACAACATGTCATTATCATTCATTAGAGTACAATTGAGAATAGCCTTTCAATCAACCCATCATCATTAACATAATCATAGAAACTTCATCGATTAGTCATTCATGAGTGTGTGTATGTTAGAATCACCTTTCACATATAGCCTCATCATTCATAATTGTTAATTGAGAAATAACATTCAATCATCACACTATTACATTCTAAATACGATCATTATACATTCATTGAAATCACAGAAATATACTTTACATCATGATCATACATAGATGCTTCATATATATAGGTACAAGGAAGATATCCATCAATTCAATACCACAATATACATAGTAAGTAAACACCTCCACCTTTCAAGTGGATCAATAGATCAAGCACAATTCTACTTCAATATGTAATTTGATCATAACTTTCCCTTCAAGGGTCATGGATCACATTCACCCACACACCTTAGATCAATACAATTTGGCAAGAGCAAGAACATAATTTCTATATTCTATATCCATATACCCTTAAACAACCCACATACTTAATAATCAATTAAATCACAACTTAGGAATTTGGGGAAAATCATGGGTTCTAAGAAGAAATCATCCTAATTTATATTTAAATCCACAATTAATTCATAAATCAATGCAATAAAGCCTTTGGAAATCATTTAGAATCGAACCCATGCATAGATTGAAATCTAGGGTTTTTGGGTAAACATTGGAGATTTGGAATCACTTTTGAAATTGGCTCCTTGAAAGATAATAATTCAAGGATGAATACCACCATACCTTTAATGGAAGAATCCCACGAAAATCCCTTGAAAAACTTGAAGTCTTGTCCTTGGAAGCTTGCAGTCTTCACCTCCAATGGAGGTTTCTAGAGAGAGAACTTTTGGAGGGGAGGGGAGGCTTGTATTTTGTGTTTTGAAATAATGAAGTCTAAAATATGTTTTAATACTTTAAAAAACCTTAAAATACCATAAATAACTAATTAAAACCGTCCCTCAACCAAATTAGACTTAACATGAATTTACCAAACCACCCCCACAATGGCCGAACCCTTGACATTTTACAAGGGTAAACCATGACCACCAAACCACGGACCATGGCCTGGATCACACCCCGTCCTGGTCAAGTGTGGTGTGGGGTTGTGGCTTGTACATGAGGGACTTGACCCACGGAACAAGACCACGAGTCATGGTTTGACCTACGAGGCATGGTCCCCCTCCGTAGGTCACCACAACTTTGGCAACATTCTCTTATTGGGGCAGCCTTGGGGTTAGGCTAAGGGTCCTTCTCAATGACCCCTATGGTTGTCCTTGGGGAGTCGTACCCTGACGTTTAACCACTAAACCCCTCAACCATAGCTCGGAACAACATTTTACACCCTCAAACCTCACAACAACTCCAAGACACACTAGTTAGGCTCTAGTTTCACTTATTCGTTTTACAGGTCGTTACATTATCCCCCACATAGGAACATTCGTTCTCGAATGACACTTAAAACACATTAAGGGGTTAACGACTCAAGACTAGCAGCCAATCATACATGAAACATCATAAAAAAATGTACAAAACTTAGAAGGAAACATCAACTCCACATCAATAAGCTCAATGCAATACAAGATAGTAGGAACTACATCTACAAACTCATTATGAATCATATCTTCAACATTTATCATTACATTAAAGGAATTATCTTCTCCAACTCACATCATGCTCATCATAACAATATTAGGTAGATTATTCAATTTCTTCAAAAAAACACATTAGGCATGTTCAACAATTCAAACTTATGAAGCATAGAAACAACTCATACTAAATGCACATTAACAAGAGGAACATAATTCATATAAAATCATTTTTTCATTCAAACATAAACTCATTAAGAACATGCCTAACATAAGGAGACCATGGAAACATACAATCACACATGACTCCAAAACATGAAACAAGCTACAAAGAACTTTTGGTCTCAAGCTTGAATAGGAATAGAAGGAAAGAGATAAGGATATCAAAACTCTCAACAAGCTTACTATTCAACGTATTATCCCCCACTTAGGAGAAAACCCAACTAAGGCTAACATGAAAAACAACATAAGAACCTCAATACAACATTCACAACCAAGAGGAACTATCACTTACCGATACCTTTATCTGGATTAGCTCCTTTGTCCTTGTTAGCTTGAAGAGTTTAGAAACAGTTTCTCTTTGGAGCATTAGGATCCGGGCCATCAAGAGAAGCGTGTTTGGTCTCTCTCCCTTTTGCCGAAAGTGTTGGGTAATTTCTCATCTTATGACCCTTGTTTCCACACCCAAAACACACATCTGTGTCGGCAAGGCACTTATCCAAATGTTGCTTCCCACACTTTGTACATATAGGTGTATCAAAACAAGAACCATTTCCATTCCCTCCTGGAGATTGAGGGTTAGACACCCTATCATTGTTGACCATAGGAGAATTTTGGCTGTAAAACCTCTCTTTGGACCTTGGTTAACTTTGTTCATCGGACCTAGACCTCTTCATCTCTTTACTCTTCCTCTCAAGTTCGGACTCCTCAATAGATTGAGCATACACAATAAGTGTAGAAATGTTCATGTCATCATGAAGCATTGTCATATGGCACTCTTCCTTAACTAGGTCGGATACACCGTTCACAAACCTACTCATCTCATCTCTAGGGTTGGACACCAAAGATGGAGCATACTTAGACAATAAGGTAAAGTTCAAGGAATACTCCTCCACACTCATGCTACCTTGTCTAAGGTTTATAAACTACTCCACCATACATTCCCTCCTCTCACGGGGAAAGTACCTACTAAGGAAAGCTTCTTTAAACTCCTCCCATTCTATAAGACCCGCTCCTATAGGCCTACTGCTTTTCCATTGAGTGAACCAAACTTGGGCAACATCTTTCAATTGATAGGAAACTATTTCTACTTTTTCTCTATAAGTCACCCCCATAGCATTGACTATCTTATACACCTCATCCAAAAACTCTTGGGAATCCTCTCCCACCTTAGAACATAGGGAAACTATAGGTTTCATCGTCACAAAGTCCCTCAACCTAGAAGTCATAGTACTCTCAATAGCATTCACTCTAGGCCCCACATCTCTATTAACTTTGGCCATCATGGCTTGGGCTAAGGTTATAAAAGCCGACCTAATCTCTTTATTAGTCATGTTCGGAGTACCAATCGGAACTTGATTGCCTTGAGGACCTTGGGGAGGAACTCCCTCACTCACATTCTCCTCTTCCACTCTTTCTTCGGGCGTCCTTCACATATTCATATCCTATAAACATAAGAGGATTAGGAAAAGGACACTTATAGAGCTAAAACTCTAACGCACGACTTCAAGAATATGAAGGAAGTGTAAATTCCTAACGTCCTATAGCCTCTCACTCATAGACGTGTCACGACTTACACTGATGAATAAGATTCTACTAGACGTGGCTTCTGAGACATCAATCCTAAGATCAATCCTAAAACCTTGTGCTCTGATACCATGTTTGTCACTACTCGAGTCTACACCCTGGATGCGACACGGCGTACTTGACCCCGAAGGGGTCTTATACAAGACTCATAGCATATTCATTGCATAAGCTACAAGAAATAGTGCAGAATTTAAAACTTTTATGTTATAAATCCAACAATCGAAAACATTAAAAGCACGCGAAAGTCTATCGTCTCACATGTCCATCTAAACAACATACTTGAATCAAAATAGGGTCACATCCCTTTACAATCGACAAACCTAACAATAGCCTATTACATGAAAAGAAAGGAAACATCAACTACTTGTCCTCAATCTATGTGGAAATACCATTTAGTCTTGGGGAACGTTGGAGATTTGAAATTACTTTTGAAATTGGCTCCTCAAAAGATAATAAGTCAAGGATGAAGACCACCATATCTTTAATGGAAGAATCCCAAGAAAATCCCTTGAAAAACTTGGAGTCTTAACCTTGGAAGTTTGAAGTCTTCACCTCCAATGGAGGTTTCTAGTGAGAGAACTTTTGGAGGGGATGGGAGGTTTGTATTTTGGGTTTTGAAATAATGAAGTCTAAAATATGTTTTAATACTTTAAAAAACCTTAAAATACCATAAATAACTAATTAAAACGATTCCCCAACCAAACTAGACTTAACATGAATTTACCAAAACACCCCCACATTGGCCAAACCCTTGACAACTTTTGCAGGGGTGAACCATGACCACCAAACTATGGACCGTGGTCTGGATCACTCCTTGTCCTAGTCAAGCATGGCTTGGGGCTGTGGCTTGGACATGAAGGACTTGACCCACAGAACAAGTTCGCGAGTCGTGGTTTGACCTACAAGGCGTGGTCCCCCTCCGTAGGTCACCACATTGTTGGCAACATTCTCTTTTTGGTGTAGCCTTGGGGTTTGCCTAAGGGTCCTCCTCAAGGACCCCTAGGGTGGTCCTTGTGGTGTCATACCTTGACGTTTAACCCATAAACCACTCAACCATAGCTCGGGACAATATTTTACACACTCAAACCTCACAACAACTCCAAGACACACTAGTTAGGCTCTAGTTTCACTTATTTGTTTTACGGGTCGTTACATGCATCCAGGACAAGGCCACAAAACTTCCCACAACCGGTTGGAAAGGAAATGGCAAAGGGTAGGCACCTGCGTCACTAGAGGATAGCTCCGACAGTGACCGTATCTATGCTGCTAACCTCACCATTTCTGAGAGTGAGGGGGAGCATGAGGCTATAACTTCTGAGCCTGAAGATGATGAACTAGTAGCAACATAGAGGGCAGAGTTGTGATCCAAAAGGATGAATGATCCGTCTAGGATCAGGACTCCTTAGGCCACCACTACTCCTCCTTTTCTTATGAGCTAATTCGTTCATAATACATTTTTTCTAAAGGTATTAATCTTATTATTTCTTTTATATTTTCCAACATATATTCTATGTTTTCTATGTCGTGAGTTTGTTGGAATGCTTCTACATTTTCTTTTATTAGATTACATGATAAAGTAATATCTATAATAGTTTGATGCCAATATTCTAAGTATTCTTGATTTATCATTAATCTGAATATTGAATTTCTAAATCACTTAGATTAAAGTCTATGATTTCATTATTTATTCTATCTATTTCGTCTATTTCATACCATATCTGGTTCATTAATTCTTCTTCTTCTTTTTCAAATATCTTTTCCCATATTATCCTTCTTATATCAATGATTTCTATATTCTTAAGTATATACAGGATTAATGTTTTATATGATAATATCATTTCATCATGTAAATAAGACATAACAATTTTTTAATACAATTCCCTTATATCATAGTCCTGACGAATATTATTTATATTAGATTACTATAAACTAGATTATTTTCAATCATGTTTTCCTATCACTACTAACATCGTACTTTCAAAGGTACTCTCTTCCCAACAGCGCCTCAACTCCGTTTACTCCCCTCACGGCTACTCATGCCTATGGTTTCAACTTTAGGATGGCATAGTCTGGAAGTTTTTCCTTTTTTCCTTTTGTTAGCAAACTAGAAAACATGCTGGTAATTATTCTAGTATATAATAACTAGTATAAACTTATTCTATCATGTCTATGATATTCAAGAATTAATAGATTTAGCTATGCATAATCATGAATATGTGTACCTATGTAGTCTCTGCAATGTTTTGATCCATAGCTTAACTTGAAATTTAGTTTTTATTATTTTTTACTGAGAGAATATTTTGAATACAAGAGGCTTTGCTTTCCCTATAGAAAGTCTTGCCTTAGGTTGCCTTCTGGCTCTGCTATATATACAAATATAAGTAACTCTACTATAGTTACTTTAATCTATACTATGGTTACTTTACACAAACTACAGTTACTACTACTTTACATAAAGTTCCACTAACTTCTATAGTAATGTACATAAAGTTCCACTAACTTCTATAGTAATGTACACGTTGCCTACTACTTTACATAAAGTTTTTCTTTACTTTTGTTAGTGGGACGACTAACTTCTCTTCTTTAATCTTCTTTTTATCTTGCTCCTTTATCTTGTCAGCCTCTGTATCTTCCTTGTGATCCACCATTTTACCTGCGTATTATCTTTTCTTACAATAAACTTATTATATACGATGTATGGTTCAAAAGCTAATAAACATTTATATAGAGCATATAATTCTTTTCTATTTATTTCCCATTTTATTTCGGGATTTGTAAATGTTCCTGAGTAATATCTACAATGATGTTCTATTTTTTCTTTATCATATTTATATTTTAATACTCCTCCATAACTTATTTCACTTGCATCTGATTCTACTATGTATACAAATTTTTTATTTTCGTCTGGAAAATATAATTTGGGTAATTTCTTACATAATAATTTTATTTTTTGTATTTGGTCTTGATCTTTTTTATCAAAATAATATTCGACATCTTTCTTCAGTTTTTTATGCAAGGGTTTTAAATTTTCTGCTAAGTTAGGTATATATTCTCTTACTTGGTTTACTAATCCTAAAAATGATTGTAATTTCTTTTTCGTATCTATTTGCTCTTCAGAATTTATTATTTTTTGTACTATGTGGTTTTGCATTTTTATTCCATTCTTATCTATTTGTATTCCTAGAAATTCTATTTGGGTTTTCATTATTTCTGCCTTTTTCTTACTTAAACTTATTCCTGAGTGTGTTATAATATGTATGAATTTTTCTAATAATCTTATATGATCATCTTCTGTTCGTGAATATAACAATATATCATCTATGTATACTATGCAATTTTCTAATT